>CM017555.1:13840110-14035769 GCA_007844125.1 Sinonovacula constricta | reverse complement strand
ATGTGCCATGTCTCTTAGTTTTATTGTAGTTTTGCAACACATCTCGAAAATACTGGAGTGCACATTAAATGGTAACGTATCAGTAGCCAGCTTGCCATGGATGAATGTACCATGTTTGATGGAAACTTAAGTGCAACTTTACTGATGCCGCAGGAAAATAATATGGAAGGAAAAATAAATCGGCGCTGTTTGGATTTATTTAAAGTAACTGCACATGCAAATAGGCGGTAAACCTTGAAATGAATAACTTTTCACAGTTATTCTATTTGTTGGGTCTTGAAAAATCTTCAGTGTTATTCCGTATCAAGTAAGCACCACAGTAGTCCTGATAAATAAGGAAGCAACAAGCAGGTTAGTCATAAAACAGCCCTTGATGTGAGTTTGTTATGGTTATGTCTGTGTTCTGCCACAGATTATAAAATTGTGGGGGCAGATGTCTCATCAAGCATAAGTTAGGGAATTTTTTCAAAATCACGGGGACAAAGACGTTGTACTGCAGTATAACATAACCAAAAATAAAAGTTAACTTTAAAATAACTAAATTATTCCATTGGAAAAAAGGGCTTTCTTCAAAATAATTTACTGTCTGTTTTAATGGAGAGAAGAAATTCATCTGCTGTTTTGCAGTTCAACTTGTATGTGCAGTTTGTTTGCTGACACAAATTAAATTACATCTGCTTAAGCATATTGCTAATCAAAATAACTTCTTTCTTTTGGGTTTTTTAGGCAAATTCTATATTTTTTCTTTTGATTGGCTTGTTTATTATACTAGTCAATGTAGTTGGGCAAGAATACATTAAAATAAGTCAGTCAATCAATGTTACAATGCATGACTGCTTTGGGGCTTTGTAAACTACATGCAAATCCTTTGCAAATTTGTATATAACATTTGTCATATATAGACAAGTTTTTATGCAACATATTTTAATATTAGTGAGAATGAGAAAATCATGACGTGACAGTGTATTAAGATATATAAGCTAATAAAGTTACTTTTTGTTTAATGATACTTTTTATAAATTACTTAAAGCTCAAAGGTCTATGGAGCGTAAAGATACATATACCAAATATTTATTTAAAAGATGACAATGAAACGCTTTTAATAGTGATGTGAAATATGTAATATACCTTTAACATGAAATTGTTAACCTAAGATAATTAGCCTTTGTCAAACCATTATGATGAAATGGTAGACAGATTTTCATGTAACATTTTTCAATTTTTAATGAGAATGCTGCAAAACTGTGGCCTTGCAAAACATTGTATTGCATATTGCATAAAGATATCAAAGGTTATATAGTTAATTTTTGTAAAATAATTCTTATCATTAATAACTTAATGCTTTAAGGTACATAAACAAAGAGTTTATTTAAAAACTATAAAGAAACCTATTAAAAAATGAAAGTGTAAACTGAAAATTTGCCTCATACATGAATTTATATACCTAAAATAGTAGGCCAAACCATTACAATGGAGTTTATTTTCTGATACCTACATGTACTGAATATTGGCATTGCCATGTATGTAGTGTGTCTGAGATACATATGAAAGGTCACGAGCTCAATCCCTTGCCTCCAAGTGACATACAGAAATGAGTAAATCAAGCTAGAGGGCAGAATGCAACTGAAGACTTTATTGCGAACCTCAAGACTATAAAAATGTTTTACTAATAAATCCATTGGTATGTTGGTTCCCAAGTTTACTGCATTGTTCTGCATTGTTTATCCTCACAGTTTAAGCCAAGAAAGGAATCAGTTCTATTATCATTTCACTTCATTTAATGTTGTGTAACCTGTTCTTTATAATTCCAAATCAGCTGGTCCTCTTGTTTGACTATACTTCTGTCAGTATTCAGAGATGCATTGTGACAGTGAAGCAAGTTTATTATTGTAAAATTCATTTAATGTTGTGATGCCTAAATCAGATCAGCTGGTTCCCTTAATTGACTGTTCTTCTGTTTACCTTCAGAGATGCAGGAAGTGAGGGAACCAGGTGTGATGATGTCAGCATTTCGGGGGACGGTTTCCCTCTGTCCACACTGTGGCAAACCTTGTGGTTCCCGTTCTAACCTGGAACTTCATATAAGGACTCATACTGGAGAGAAACCATTTGTGTGTAACTTGTGTGGAAAAGCTTTTAGTCATAAAAGCAACCGAAAGAGACATTACTTTAGTGTGCACAATATCTGAATGGAAAACAGTTGTTTGAGTTTCTTATGTGTGAGATCATATAAAAGCAGAAAGAAATATTTGTAGTGTGCACAATAGTTAGCCTAAAATTAATCACCTGGATGGAATTTTTATGAGCAGAAAAAATTGACATGTGTTTGGTATGCACATTGTTTAAGCTGATGGTCCATAAAAGCAAGAGACAATTGATGAGTGCTAAATTGTTGTTTAATGTACATGTAAGCCACTGAACAGGACATTTGATTTGTGGACAGTGCTAAGTGTTTTATATTTAAGAACCATCTAGATGAACTTTAAAGCATTTAACAATAATAAAGCAATGTAAAAACTGATGAAAAGATATTGATACAAGTGGCAATGTTTGCTTCTTTTCAACAACATTAAGGTATTTAATCAAATAAAATTGATGTATTAAATCATTTTGAAGTTCAAGGTCAAGTGAAATAAAATATAAAAGTAAATTTATTGACCCATAAGGGTCATCACATTATGACTGTATGACCAGTTAATTCTAATGATTCTCAGATTCTCCACCAAAATATTGAAGATCGACTCTAAGCCTACAAAGCATAAATCAGCCATAGCTGAAATACTTAAACAATGGGAATAAATATGAAGATGAATAATACCCATATTATATTGTTTTCTCCTCAAAGTGTGACAACAATGTTTTTTCAAGCCAATATGGGTCCAAAATTTGGCTCTTAGGCATTTGCGGTAACTTTTGTATCTGTCCAAACATGCCACTGTAGAAATGCATTTTCCTAAAAAGATTCCCGCTAGTCCTTCTCTTGGAGGTCACTGTCCTTTGCTGTGCCATATGTAAAGCAAGTAAAGGTGGCAGTCAGATGAGAAATCTTGTAATCAGAGAAACATTGGTGCTAAGACTGCAAGAAAGCAGTTTGTGTGGTCAGTTGCTTCCAAATGTATCAAACAATGGTGTGTCATGTGATAAAACAGGAATATGGAAAAAGGCAAGTGAATAGTAACAGTCATTCATAACAGCCAATTATAACATTCAATTATAACAGCTAGTTATTTTAATAATATCATGCTCTTAGAAGACAATATATTCATAAATAATTTTATGATGAAAGACCATCTGTTTATAAATTGACTTTATTCAAATGGTAAGAAAATAATGTGTAATTTATCTCTGTTAGATAGTTGATGTTGTTAAGAAATAGCCAACATCACAAACTAAAACCTGTTCTTTCTTGCATCACTGTGACCAACGTTTTACTTTATTTTCACATTTATTGTAAAACGATCTTCTTTGTGTATTATTTTAATATTAAATATGTTTTGCAGAAAATAAATATGAGATTCTTGTGCATGTTTAACTTTAAGAAGGTTGTGGTTAGCACTAGTAACAGACTGATGCTGAGGATAGTTGTGTTGATTTTTTTGGTTTGAAAGTAGACAATACATCTGGCAGTCAACCTTTGTGGCAGTCAGTTTTTGTCTGATGTTTCAAATGAAGGTAGAATTGACAGATTTGGGTGAAAACATTTTAACTCGTAATCAAATCTAGACCTTTTAAAAACATATTTGCAAGTGATATCATTAAATTGTTAGGTTTCAGGATGGTTGTATGTTACATTTGGTATTAGCCTGCTTTGTAAATATTTAGAATGCTTAGACAAATAGGGTAGATCCAGATCAGCCTATATTTCTTGTTACATTTGCATGTAATGTAAGCAAATAATGATTTTCTATTGCTTAAAGATAGATACAGCATTATAAGGGTTAAAAACTGCAGTGTTAGATAAAGAAATATAGTTTAAATTGTCAGATTTACACTTAGTGTAAAAAATCTTATTACAAGAATTATAATGATGTCGGAAATTTTAGGAGTTTGCAATACAGTAAATTGATACATATATGCAATTTGGTAAAGTGATACACAATGATGTGGCTTTTTTAAAAATGTAAACTGAAAGTCGCCTGTTTTTAGCAATGACTTGTAAATAGAAATTCTCACTTTTTTGTACGAGTGGTTCTACCCGGACATCACTAATATGACCATATTGGTTTCCCTGCTATGTACCAACCAACCCTTGCCCCCCTCTCCTCCCAATATCCAAAGTATATATATGCCGTATTCACTCATGTAAAGGTCGCACCCGTGTAATTGCCGTACCCCTAAAATGACCGCAAAATTTGAAGAAAAAATCCTTATTCAATGTAAAGGCCGCACATTTTATACAGCAGAGCTCCGCTATATCACCATTTTGCATAATGGAAATGGGAATAAAAAGGTAAGAAACAATGTCAATACCGCGTATATTGATGAAGACAAGGACGGTCGTTCAGTAAGGTTTGGTTTTATTGACAGGCTGTATGGAGTTAAACATCCATATTTCCTGTCTATGAAATGCAACTTCAAAGAGATTGTCGGCTCGTATCAAAGCTGTCTTGTTTTATCGGCTCTGCTATGAAATCCTTTGATCTGTATAGTAGTGTGCACGTGACATTTTAGCTGGGTGAAATTGTTTGATGATGCAAACATTCAGAAATATGATACAAGAGATAAAACTAGGAAGTGATGGAATATGTTCACCTTGGTGAGTGTTTTAATATTATAATGCATTTTTAAACAAAATGATTGAACTAAAGTAGATCGCTACCGGAAAAGCACAGAGTGGCGCTATCTCATTCATATGGTCCGTCAACCTCCTATTTATAGAGCTCATTTAGTATTATCACAAAGTAAACGCATGGCGCCCAAAAAATCGGCAGAATCGTTCTAGAAAAAATGACCCAAGGCCTTACACCTATTGAATGGCCGCACCCCCAACTCCTTAACGATAAAATCGGGTAAAAAAGTGTGGCGATTAGATGAGTGAATACGGTTATGATTACACACACTCGTGTTGATCACTGATATTTATTCAGTGATATTTCTGAATAGATTTTGTGAAACATGTTTAATAGGCAATTGGCCTATTTGTTATTTTTACCTTTTTTAATTGTCTTCAAAACAATATCTTTTTATCTTTTTAATTTATGATATCAGTGTTTTCTTGGTCATACAGTGTATTATGAATTTATATCTGTTTTCATCACTGTCCCCAGCCATGATGTGTTCAACTGTCTAATTATTGAAGATGCCATGTCAGCTCTAGATGATGAAAGTGATATAATCAAACCTGATATGATGTCTGAACATATTTAACTTTAAGAATAATAAGCACTAGCACAGATTGATCCGGATTAGGCAAACAGTGTAGATCCAGATGAGCCAGCTCTCGCTGGGAGCTGTCAGGTCAGAATCTGCACAGTTTGCTGATTAACATGCACTTGTTGGCAAAAGTTAAACATTTTTGTATTGCCTTTTAATAAGTGTAGCAGGCAAGGAATTAACCCTTTTCCTGGTGGAAACACCATTACCCATTTACATAAAACATACACTTATCTGTATGATGTTTCAAACTTGTAAGGGGTTAATAATCATTCCCAAGGTGCAAACTTGTGCTAATTATTAGTTATTCTATGCCAGAGATCATTTTCAAGCATCTCATTGTCATGATATAATCTGCCAAATAAGATTGACCAATTAGGTGGTAAGGAATGAACTCCCATTTAAAATTTAGATGTCATCATCGGTATATGCTATGTTTTAGACAGACATTTGTAATTGTTGTTCAAAGTTTGTTGATTTAATCAAATAAAAATGCCAAAAATAGAAAGTTTTTTGTGGTCATTTTTGTTTCACCCATAATGCCACTTTCATTTTCTCATATGTATATGTCATTGTTACCAGTGTTACAAATGGTAACAAATGTTACAAATACCAAAATAGGATTGTCTAAACTTGAGTGACCTGGTAAGTGTTTGGCTGCAGGTGTCACAGACTCAGGTGTTGTGCTATTTTATGTCTAATGTGCCAAGTACACATTGACCTCAAACTAATAACATAGATCCAAATCTGCCTGCTTATCTAAGTAGATCATTGTGATGCAGAAATGCTGTTAAGAAAAGCAATTTTTCAAATTGGCATTGATTATAACTCCTGGGTAACTGAGCTCTATCATGGATGTTTACCAATTTTGTACAGCAGGTGATGGGTTTACATTTGGAGAATGGAAAATAGCCAGAGAAAATGTCTTTAAATTCTTCATCTTAGATTGAACACTATCCCCAGGAAATTTCCATAAATAATTGTCTTAGATAAAAAAATAAGCTTGACAAATGTCCATAAATAATTTAGTCTGTAAGGCTTTCTACATTTTTCTGCTAAAAGGATTCTAATTCATATAGTGTATTAACTGTGAAAAGAAATGAACTTCTCTGAGCTCTTAATACAAACATTAAATGCGATAGTGTGTGACAACTGAGAATATATAGGATTGAAAATATATCACCATAATCAAAAAACCCTCACTGATTTCTGCTTGTATCTTCAGGTTCTGCCCAACTTGAGTCCCCACTAGGTGCAAAGGTGTGTACATTGTGTGGGAAATATTTCTCTGCATCATCAGCATTAACGATTCACATGCGAACCCACACAGGCGAGAGACCCTTTAAGTGCCGCTACTGCAATAAAGGCTTTGCTCACAAAAGCAACATGAAGACACACATGTTTAACATGCATATGGAGAAGTTTGTGGGAACCTCCTGAATGGCATGGCTATATGGTAGGAGAATTAATTGTGAATTGGGGTGTGGTATCCAACAGTTTGCCTATTTCTTATACATTTTACATCATCTTACCCCTGTTCTAGGGAATATGTGCATAATTACTGCATAAAATTATTCTTTAGTTTGAGTAAAGGCTGATATTACATGACACTAATAGTAAGACAGTACAACTCGTGAAATACCAGACCTTGAAGCGTGATTTGTAAAGCGTTGGCTCCAGATATGTGAGGTCCCAGGTTCGATCCAGGGCCGCGACATACTAAAGTCATAAAAAATAGTAGTGGTATAGCTCCATTGCTAACGCTCAAGCAAATATAAGGGTAGGCCCAGTGTCAGGATAATGTGACTTGGTATAGTACCATGTGTTCATGGCTGCTATACCATATGATAAACTAAATAAATTGTGAAATATAACAATATAAATTCCATTATTTCCAAATCTATAAATATGCACGATGGGTATTCCAGGTAAAAAAAAAGATATTGAAGTCAGGGCTGATTATTAGGATGATCATGTAACATGATCTGTGAAGTAAGTGGTCACATAAGCTATCTGTGCACTGTGACTCATATAGGAAATACCTCTTTGAAATGACAAGTTGTGTGTTATGCTTTACTTTTCACAACATTTCGCAGAAACTTTTCAGGTAACAATTATTTATTTGGTTGCATGAGAGAGAAGAACTGGTCCAAACTGTCGGATACCACCTTTAAAAGTAATTGATTTCATTGGTTAGCAATAGATTTTTAGGTAGGAATGCCAGTATGTTCATTCTTTTCATTTGTATACCTGAGCTGCAAACAATTTTTGATCTTTGTTGGAATGTCTGTATGGTTAGTGGCATTATTTTGATTGCATAATTGTATACATTGCGTATTTTAGTGCATTTAAATTGCTGTCAACACTATATTGCTATATGGTGAAAGTATTATGTAAGTGTAAGTTCCTGAGGTTATAAAACTTTAAGCTAGTGTTCATCTTCAAGGAGTAAATTGGCACAGTTAAAGATGAGATTTGAAATCTGCCCAATAAGATTCTTTGCACTGACATGCCTACCTATTACACATCTATACATGGCTAATGAATTGGGCATTGATATTTGAATTTTAACATTTTTGACAGTAAGATTTGCTTCAGTTGCAAACATTAAATAAAATAAAAATAAATTGTATACAAAATCAAAATAAATTCTAAGACACAGTTTTTTGCTTTCTTCTTTGCATCCATACATTTTGGAACCAAATGGAAGTGTTAAACTTTTGTCAGAATTTTAGGTGTCTGCAAACAGGTTGTATGTTTAATTATGTATCCATAATTTTAATTTCGTACATAATTACTTAATAAATGACAACATGTACACCTTAGAGTTAATATCTTCCCTTTTTTGCTCTGTTACAGTTGGTTCGTCTGGTCAGAAGCATTATAAATTTAAGTGTCAAGTTTGTGGGAAATCCGAACATTCCACAACAGCCCTTAGTATTCATATGCGTGTTCACACGGGGGAGAAACCATATGGCTGCCCACACTGTGATAGACGGTTTGCCAACAAGAGTAATCAGAAGACACACATCTTTAACATCCACATGAAAACTCTGCTGTAAAGAGAAAATGTGAAAGGGAAAACTGGGAGAAATAGTTACATGGACAGGGAACAATCTATGGATAAAAGTAAAACTGATTTGGTGTAAATCCCATAATACTCAACATAACGTCTTATATTGCTGTTATTCGTTACAATTGTTATATCAAGATGCTGCTAATAAGTACCAGGTAGATACCAGATAGGGGTGTTGATGAGAAGTAAAGGAGTTGGCAGGAGCTGTACTCACATCTGGAGCTCTGGATAGCCACTATGGATTTGCACAATACACTGGTGCGCACTATAGGCAGGGGATTACGGTATTGTGGTATCTGGCCTTTTGCTCTGAATAACCTAAGAAATGTGTTGTTTTAATATATATTTGTGGAGAGAGATCATGTGTTGTTTCAGTATAGGTTAGTGGAGAGAGATATTTCAAGTGAAGGACAGAGATGCGCAGTTGTTGTCTGTTATTTTGGTGTTCAATGTCAGAGACATTCTTAGTAGAGGCTGAAACATAATACATGCTAAAACATGTTTTTTGTGTACTTGTCTACAGAGTTTGTACATTTTGTTTTAACCCCACAAGAAAGATAGTTATTTAAGTAAAGGAAATAAAGGTAGTATAACAATCTTGTTTTACACTTTTTTTTTGTGGGGTAGACTGCAACATTTTGGTCTGTGCTTTTGGATATTTTTTAAAAACTGTCTTTATGTTTCTAAATTTGTATCCAATGTTTGATATGCTTCATTAATACAGATTTGATAACACTCAAGACTGTATTTCCTGTTAAGTTTTAATAGTAAAATTGATTACCAATTAAAGTAAGCATTAAGAGTTGTTTAGACCAATGTAAATGTACTTTATAACAGAGTGTTAGGGGGTGCTGTGGGGTTGAGTCACTAACTTGTAACTCCCCTTACTCCATGGTCTTTCACTGCTTGGGTTTAAGTTTTGGTTCAGGTGAAAACTTAAATGTTGGGAGGTCTTTTATGTAATCTGCAGTTGACCAAGGTTTTACCAAGACATTTATGTGGGTTCTGCCTCTACCTGGAGTAGATGAATGCCCCTATAATTACAATAATAGTGTAGCAGTACTGCATCTTAAACATAAGCAACTTTAAAGAAGACTGAACATAGCTTACCACAAGTACATGAATCTTAGTGTAAGTGGTATTTTAATACTTTATTCATTGTGTTTTCATTAGGTTTGATTTCTTTTTTAGCAAAACAACTTAACATATCTTAATTAAATGCTTTTCATTTGATTTTTAATACCTTTTGAAGTTAATTTAGTTTATGAGCCTATGCCTTAACTTTTACCCCTAAATCTTTTTGTCTTATTGTCCTCATTGTTTTTGGGTCTCATATTGCAAAGCAATTAGATTCTCTGACTTGTAACTCTTCAACTACAAGCTGTATGGATATATTCCTTATAAGGGCAAGAACTTTCATATGAAAAGATCTACAAGCTGTCATTCTGCGTATCAGTGGTTCTACCTGGACATATGTCTAAGGTCCTCATCCCCCATTAATAGCTGGACATGATCAGTATGATCATAATTATGTCAGCATTACGCACTCCATACCAAACCAAACCTTATCATTATAGACTATACATAGCTTAATATGTTTACCTATTATTAAAGGCTTTATGATAATCAGTAATCATTCTGTTTTAACTTTATGCAGTTTAAATTGTCCACTCCATCAGATGAATTCAGACAGAATAAACACAGGAATCATGATCTTCAGTTTTTAGCCTTTAAAATTCATTCATGATATGTAAAGTTAAATTTTTTACCAGTTTCTACATTGTCCTCCAACCTTCCAAAGTTAATTCTGTCTTCATTTCTTTCCTTCGACAGATGTTGGTATCGTCAACACAGATCTAATCCCTCATGAAAACATCACTGCATCCCCACAAGGAAACCCTGCAAGTGAGTTCCTTTTTGCAGAAAAAGTTCAACCTAGGTTACTCAGCAGCAACAATCCTTATGCACGCACAACGTGTCAAATTTGCAGCAAAGTGATGCCATCGTCAGCCTCATTAAAGATCCACATGCGCGTTCACACAGGAGAAAAGCCATTTAAATGTGATTATTGCGGACATGCTTTCACCAATGCAAGTAATAAGTACCAGCACATACGGGCCATTCACAATCCATACTACAAACCATCTGGCTCCAAGAATTGATGAGATTTCAATTGTGTTGCCATGGTAATGATTTTTAGTTTGTTTTATATGTTTAAATGATTATGTCAACTTTGATTTGAATTTGATGTTTAGCAGACATTACCTACAAAATGTGATGGCAGAAATGATTTTCACGTTATGAGTTTCCTGTCAAGGACATTGTTTGCATTTGAAAGAGCTTATTTACTTTTGGAATGAAAACCTTGTGAACACAGAACTGGTACTTTTAGTTTACTTTGTCTTTAATATGGCATATTTTAATATGCATGTATGCTTTAAGCATGGAATGAGTTTTTCCGTGACAATTAATCATTGTAATTTATTTTTTAACATTTTGCATACATTTAACATTATAAGTTTAAATATTGCAATTCATTAATAAACTCATTGCCAAACTACTGATTTCTATTTATGCCATATTGCATCTACAATTTTTACACACACAAGAATGTGCTTTGATCTCATTGGTTGGCCACTGGAGAATAGAGACACTTAAAAACCATGGGTCTTTCACAGATTTGTCAGCTTCTTAACTTCCGCTAAGTACACAATGATCAGGCTTAGGCAAGTAGTGTAAATCCTGGGTCTGATCAGAATCTACACCATGTGCTTCTAATTCTGCAGAAATAGATGTTTTTTTCTCTGCAAGCATATAAAAAGATGTAATGATATGTTTGAGTTTACTGGTATTTAGTTTAGGGTGATACGTGTTAATATTACCATCATCCCCCTAGTGAGAGGGTTCAGGTCCCAGTCCTTATAACAGCTTTCAAGAAAGGGGAGTCTTTTAGCTGATCAGTGATACATAGTCTGTTGAAAGTCAGTCATTTGACCATTATTGTACATATAGTCTATAATGTTATGCAAGATAACATTAATATTGAATAATAAATGGATGAAAATGTTGTTGTTGCTTCTGTTACTTGTTTCTCAAAACAGATAAAACCACTTTTGGCTTCCCTTCACTTTCTAACACCACTGATTTCCTGTCTGTTGCAGGTAATGTTTCTTCATTTGATTCAACCAAGTCATCAGTTACTCCAGTTTTTGGCGACAGTCTTCGAAAGTTGGCAAAGAAGTCAACTTGTGAAATTTGTGGGAAGATATTGGCAACCAAGGCAGCATTGACTATCCATATCCGCACTCACACAGGAGAGAGGCCTTTTAAGTGTTCTGTTTGTGGAAAAGGATTTGCCCACAAAGGAAACATGGTGCAGCACATGGTGTCGGTGCATAAGTTTCTTCCCAATGTCTAGAACTTGCTACATTCTATGGTGCCACTGTCTAACACAGTAGATTGTTAGTGTTGGGATTTTATAAAATAGGCTATAGATTTTAACTTTGAATGTAACACAAGTACATTTGATTTCATGGGCTATATTAATTGCCATGAACTGGAGTTGCTGATGTTGATAAATATACAATCTTGTTAGTGTGTTGACTCATGTATTGTCATTAAAGGTATTTTGGTTGCCATGATGGACAACTAGAACAGTGGTCTAGTGAAGTGGCTTATTTGATAATGGTGGCAGTGCATTGAATTCTTCTCCGAGAGTCATGAACATTGGTTATGTTGCATGGCTGCTGGCAGTAGTTTGTTTGTTTCTTGATGTTAAAATTGTCTGTACAGTGATTTCATCTGACCATACTTTGTATCAAGTGCCATGGCCTACTGCACTACAGCAGCACTAGCTTACTTTTCCATGCCTGTTTAATGCAGCTGTTATATAGTCAATATTTTTGTTTAAATATATGGCACAATCTGTCTCTGCAACTTTTACTCTCTGATAGTTTTTGTAAATGTTTTGTTCCTTTTTTCCTGTCATAAATTTAAGTTCTTGTTTACATAGTTTTGTATTTAATTTCTTGTATGAGCTGTTGCCATTACTCTTTCAAATAATTTTCTTAATGATTTGCAACTATTTTTTGTTTTTACTGTTTTATTTAGTTATAAATAAAAAATGATGTTTGCAAGTTGTTCAGATACGAACATTTCTGTTTGAATAAAGTGTTTTACTTTTCTTTGAAGTTTTTCATCTTAAAAAATGCTAAAGAGAATACTGCCACCCCCAATCCAATCAAAGTTAACACTCTTTTCATATATTCTTGTCGCTTAATTACAAGAATTTAAACAGAGGTAATATTTACTTGTATGTAAATCAATATGTACTTTGACAACAACAAAAAAACACTTTCCTAAGGGATCGACCATTAAGAATATCACAATAACAGCTTACAGTTTAAACATTTTAATTTATTTCTACAATTTAATTGCACAATTAGTGTTTTCAAGTAAGATCAATTTTCTAAAATAAGGTATCATGATGTAGAACAAAATACTTGTTATTATGGATAATGCAAGAAATTGTTTCTCCTCATGTGGTTTCTTGATTAGCATCAAAATATAGAGATATAACTACAGTGTAAAATAATTTAAAATAGTATTATTTCCAAATACACTGGTACATGTATTTAAGAGGACTAAGGATTGAAGTATTTAGATCTAGAGTATTAAGCCTTAAAATCTGCAAAATTTTTTTTGTAGATCTACAACAATTTTTATAAACACAGAACCATAAGCATGTCAGTAAACTTTGAATTTTAGAAATATGAGATATGTAAAATGTATTTTAGTGTTCATTTTTGAACCTTCATAGCTGTGCAACCAATCAGGTAAACTGAAAACCATACCACCAAATTGATAAACATAAATCCCCATGAACAATACTAACTTGACAATTTATATGGCTCTCGGCTGTGCTTAAAGCCTTATTCTTTTATTCTAATGTTTATCTTTACTTTCAGACTACTTCTCTTTGGCTATGGATTTAACTAAGCCAGGAGGAAGACGATCAAACCAGATGAACAGCTCAAGATTGCACAGTTCACCTGTAAATAACTCCTTATCAATGACTGGTCAAAGACTGCAAGCAGCAGCATCTACATCTGGAGGCATTGTGTTAGACCCAACATTTATCCAGTTTATGGGAATGGAGACCACAGAAACAGTCGCTGGAACTTTTTGTGATATCTGCAACAAAGATTTTCAAAACAACTGGGCATATAAGAGACATAGGAGAATTGTGCATGAGAAAGACAAACCGTACGCGTGTGAGTTTTGTAACAAACAGTTCTCAACAAAAAGTAATATGAAGAATCATCTGGTGGTGCATTTGTCAAAGGATCAGTTTCAACCATTTTGAATGTCTTTCATTAATAATGCTTTGATATCGGTTATTACCTTTTGACTGAACTTTCAGCACTTTGATTTCTGTAAAGAGGAGATGAAGTATGATAAGGTCGACTGTGACTTACTCTTACCTCTCGAAAACATTGATGTCACCTGAACAGTTTTACAGCTATAATAAGTGTGTCAAAAAATGTAGATATTGTATATTTTAATGATTAATTTAACATAGTTTTAAGTTGATTACTTGTGTCATGTTTTGCTTTTAAGCATCCTATAAAAGAATTTACCTATAATAGAATTTACCAAATTTATAAGTGTAAACCTTGAACCAATATCAGTCGTGCACTTTCTGTTTATGATGAAGTAACGTCACAGTTTGACCTGTAAAGTAAAGGATAACTATGGTTTATTCCAATTTGAAGCTACTTAATGCCCCAACTTCATTAGTTGTGTGACTTTGCCTTCATCATTGGCAAAACAACACTCTACCCATCAACTCTTACAATCAGCTCATTCAAATACTGGAAAGTTTAAAAATAACAAATTTGGAAATCATTTGTAAATTTTAAACATATGAAAAAATCATAGTTGTATGTAAATAAATCTGCATCTTGAATAAATGTACCATTATTGTGACTAGATTTCTTTATTGAAAAAAAGTGACTGATTGTAGTATTATGTCAGGTGTTCATGGCATGTTATACATAGCAATGGCAGCACTATATCTGGCTTTAGTTGGCACTATCTCCAGATAACTCTATTGGTGGTGGGACAATTAACCCAACACAAAAAAAATGTGCATAAGTATGAATGTCTTTAGTTGATGTTTTGGGGTAATATAACTCAGAAATGCATGGCTAATGGGATACACATGCAATAAGCAATTGTAAGAATCAAGATTTATTTTACCACTTTACCACAAAAACTTGCTGGATATGTAACAAATGTTGTCACATAATAAAAACTTGCTTTTGTATCTGTAACAGGTGGGGGGGGGGGGGGGTGCTAGGATGTCATATTTCTTTTAAATTTGTTCTGGTGAAATAAAAACCTGAGGTAAATTTTGAGCACTTGTTTTCTATTTCTTAAATTGCAACCATGGTTATATTTGATTTTATTCTTAATCGATAAAGTGAAAAGATTTCACAAATTTCAAGTAACAATGTATCAGTTGTGTTCCTGTTTCTAATCATTAATGTCAATATCATGGTTATAACGGGGATGCCATCGACAGATCACTTTATAATTGTATTACTTCTCAGCTCCATGGGTATGACCCCCCAGTCATAGTGAAAGGTTTTTCAGCTGACCATACTAAAGGTACTGGTATAATTTTAATATAATCCCCTCACCAAAATCTCATGTGCCATGTGCTCTTAAAGAATTCATAATGAAGGTAGCATGGTTCCTGATAATTCATTCATGTTTGACAACTTTCAATAGTTGTGTAAATTCAAAAAAGTTATTTATTAAAGGAATATCCTTTTTGCTAGCTTGGCCTTTCTACACTAATATCAAGTGTTACTGACATGTTGTTTTATTACAGTTAACACATGTTTTATTGTATTTCTGTTAACATTAGCTCATGCTTTACTTAGTCCTAGTAACTGTGACCCATGTTTCCCTCTATTCCTTCTAACTTTTACTCCATTTCAGATTCCATTTTTCCAGGGACCCAGTCCTTTATGTCTTCTACTGACAACTTCACAGATCTGTCGATGTTATTCACATGTGACGAGTGTGGGAAAATGTTTAAGACTAAGGCCCATAGAAATCGTCACCAGTCCATAATTCATAGAAAAGAACGTCCATTTTCATGTAAAATTTGCGATAAAACATTCTCAACAAAGAGTAATATGAAATCACACATGATGGTTCATATGCGTACTGGGACACTGGATTTCCAACAGGATAAATCATTGCAGTAGGACCAGATTATGATACCAGAGTGATGTTATTGTGCCTAGTTTTAACAGGCTGTTCGGAAGTCTGAATAGGTTTTCCAGTGCATTCATAAACATGCTTCCTGGGAAAATATTGAGTGTGTATGTAAGCAATTTGACACATTTTGGTTTTATTTCATTTGTACCAGTAAGTTATTTTGCTTTGTTTAAAATGAAAATTTGCAATGTTTATAATTTTCTGTTAACTGTTTCCTTTTCATTTGTTCAAAATAATAAATTTGTATTTACAATGTACATTGTTTTGTTATATTTCTTTTACTGTTTCCATTGTTTGTTTAAATTGAGAATTAATATTGTATATCATTTTGTTATGTTGCTGTTTCTGTTGTGGTTGTTTTTGCTAGAAAATTTATTGTAGTATGATCATGGATGCATAACTACGGAGTTTCAGTGTGTAAGGTGTCGGTGCATTGGTTTGAAATGGATTAACACTTCAGTGATTTCTGTTCTTTTTAGAAAAAGTTTGAGCTTGTTTTTTTCTTGAAATACTTGTATGCTATCTGAAATAAAAAGAATTTCAATCCAGTTTTCTGGTACCCCAGTTTTTTCATCAGAAATTGGTTTATGATCCATTTCACCTTAAACCACAGCTGGTTTTCAGCTTGTAACCATATTCCAAAACAAGTTTACACTACTGGTGACAAATATAACTTTTTTTTCACTATTTGACAATCTGTTCTTACAAAATCTTGGCATATTGCTACATTTATAACCTGTTAATAAATTTCAGTGCCAAAGTCCCCACCAGATTTAAGCTTCACATGTGAAATTTGCTGCAGAATGTTCAAGAGGAAGGCAGAAATGTTGCGACATGTGCGCATTGTCCACCGCCGTGAGAAACCGTTCAAATGTAGTCACTGTGACAAATGCTTCTCTACCAACAGCAATAGGAAGAGTCACATGATAAGACATCTAAGAGAGCAGTTGTTAGAGAAAGGGGACGCCATATGATCAACAAGCAGTCATGTGATCATGGAGCAGTCATGTGATTAGATGGATTCTCATATGACCAGACATAAATTATGTGACCAGACCATGCTCTTGTGGCAAAATGGCATGCGTGTAATTATGCATCAATCGTGGGACCAGGTGGCAGTTGTATGTCTATGGAGCTGTCATGTGACCAGGTGGCATTCTAGAACTATGATGCAGTCATGTGACCAGGTGGCATTTGTGTGACTGGATCTGTATTTGATCAGGCAGCACTCATAAGCCAAGGAGAGTCATGTGACCAAGCAGCATTGTAATTATTGAGTAGTCATGTGACCAGGCAGTGCTCATGTGACCAGTAGGAATGTCATGTGACCAAGCAGTATTACAGCAATTATGGAGCAGTCATGTGACCAGGCAGTGCTCATGTGACCAGTAGGAATGTCATGTGACCAAGCAGCATTACAGCAATTATTGAGCAGTCATGTGACCAGTAGGAATGTCATGTGACCAAGCAGTGCTCATGTGACCAGTAGGAATGTCATGTGACCAGGCAGAGTTCATGTGACCAGTAGGAATGTCATGTGACCAGGCAGAGTTCATGTGACCAGTAGGAATGTCATGTGACCAAGCAGCATTACAGCAATTATGGGGAGTCATGTGACCAGGCAGAGTTCATGTGACCAGTAGGAATGTCATGTGACCAAGCAGTATTACAGCAATTATGGAGTAGTCATGTGACCACGCAGAGTTCATGTGACCAGTAGGAATGGTTATGTGACCAAGCAGCATTACAGCAATTATGGAGTAGTCATGTGACCAAGCAGAGTTCATGTGACCAGTAGGAATGGTTATGTGACCATGTGGCATTAATTTAATTATGGTGCAGTCATGTGACCAGGCAGAGTGCATGTTGCCAGTAGGACAGTCATGTGATTTATTAAGCAGTCATGTGGCCACGCCAGGTGGCATTCATTTGTTCATTTAAACTAATTGGTTTACTTTTTTTAGAATTTTTTTATGCAGAAGCAAAAACAGAAAGCTTAGTGTAGGCAGAGAAAATGGAAAAACAAGAAGAACTATTTAAAACTCCTTTTTGAATATTGCATACTACATATTACTATTATATTGTTTTAAATGATACATTATCTCTGTCATTAATTTATTAAGTGATACATATATTTTGTATAATAAAAGTTGCCATACACTAAACTTGTATCAAGTTTCCTTTTAATAAGCAGTACAAGGTATTCACTTAATGCTTACCAAAAATGCAAAAACAAAACTTGTTATGCAAGAGAATGTAGCAAATAGTACGAATGTATTATGTCTTGGCATGCTTCAAGTGGTAACATTAATATTGTAATCTGTTTAAATTAGTTGATCCAAGTGATAACAGTTCATAATGCAGATATACATGAAATGCAGATTTATGAATGAACAAAGTCATGCAAGGAGATCACTCAGTGACTAAAAGAGCAAGGGAACAGAAAAAAAAATATTTTTGAAGGAGTGTACCACTGGCTATGTGTTATATACAAGGCTGAGAGATTTGTGACATTCTGCGTGGTGCCTCACTGCTCTCTACGACAAGTTTGCAAGCTGGGTGTTGATTCAGATCACAGGGATGTTGTATTGACAAAATTATTCAAAGTATTTCGGAGCCATTTACTGTAGTTAGTCAGCCGACAAACTTATAACTGGGAGTTCATTTTGAACTCGCTGTATTTTGGTTGCAACCAGTAGAACTTATGACATTTAATTTTTAGTTCAAACTTTAGTGAAAATACAATCATATGTAAAGTATTGTATGTTTCATAGTTTCTATAATCATATGGTAATTACTTGTGATTTGTGTCTCAATATATACTCTATATTAAGCAGAGGTGGTTGTTTTGCAGCTTATGATGAATGCTTTCCAGTATGTTGCGCTATCGATTTACCATGGAATAATTAAGTGATCATTATTTGCATACCTTTAATCACAGGGTAAAACTTACACCACCCAAATAGTTCTTTTTAGTGTTTTGATTATACACCGATAGTCGTCAGATCTGGATTAAGTAGGACAGCACTTTTGTTTAGGGTCTATGTATTCATCCCTAGCCTGTTAAGAATTATTGCAGATATCAGGCTGCCTAACGGTATACAGGAAAACATGAAATGTTCTATGGTAATTACCACAAAATTAAAAGTTTTTACTTCCACTGGACATAGAAACCCACTAGTTTATGTAAAATTGACAAAAAAACTGAAGTGAGACATTGCATACAGGGAAAAAACAATTACCATTTTAGAATGGTCAGCCAGCAAAAGGTTTTTAATTCAAGACATTCTTTTTCACTAATTTAAGAATAAAACAAGGTTGAACCATAAAATACAACAGTGCAATTTTCTATCACTTCCCTATTTTATATGTACAATTGTATTCCTCTGACATATTATTAAGACCTTTTACTATCCTAGTTGATAGTAATGATAAAAATTAATGCATCAATAAAAATTAATGCATCGTTATAGCCTGTTTTAATAAATTTTCAGTGCTAGCAGTCCAGTCCGTATTCAAATTTGTGTGCAAGACGTGCAGCAAGCTTTTCAAGACAAGAACAGAGCTGTTGCGACATGAACGAATCGTGCATCGAGGCGAGAAACCATTCAAATGTAACCTGTGTGACAAACGCTTCTCCACCAATAGTAACAGAAAGAGTCATATGATCACACATCTCAGGGAACATTCTCAGGACCCTGGATCAGTCATGTGACCTGGTAGCACTCGCATTAAGGGAGCCGTGTGACTGTAGTGAGGTGGGGGCATTCATATGATCAGCAAGCACTTATGGGAGTAAGGAGTAATGTGGGGTGGTGGTGGATAGTCATGTGACTTGGTGGGCGTGCAGCCATGTAACCAAGGAGCACTCATTATCTTGGAGTCATGTGACTGCGATGAGGAGAGGGCATTCATGTGACCAGGGAGCACTTATGGGAGTAGGGAGTCATGTGACTGGGATGGGGAGGGGGCATTCATGTGACCAGGGAGCACTTATGGGAGTAGGGAGTCATGTGACTTGTGGGGTGGTGGTGGATAGTCATGTGACTTGGAGGGCGTGCAGCCATGTAACCAAGGAGCACTCATTATCTTGGAGTCATGTGACTGGGATGGGGAGAGGGCATTCATGTGACCAGGGAGCACTTATGGGAGTAGGGAGTCATGTGACTGGGATGGGGAGAGGGCATTCATGTGACCAGGGAGCACTTATGGGAGTAGGGAGTCTTGTGACTTGGGGGCAGTCATGTGACCAGGGAGCACTTATGGGAGTAGGGAGTCTTGTGACTGGTGGGAAGTCATGTAACCAGGGAGCATTTATAATTAGGTCATGTGACTTGGGGGCAGTCATGTGACCAGGGAGCACTAATGTGATTAAGGAGTAAGGTGACTTGTGGGGGCAGTCATGTGACCATGGAAGCCATATGATAAAGAATACTTTTGTGACAATGGAACAGTTATGTAACAAGAACAATCATGTGATTCATGTGATTAACGAGCCATACTGCAATAAGGGATAGTCATGTGACCATGGAGCAGTAGTGAAAACAGTGATATCATCACAAAGCAGTGATGTTAACTGTCAGGATTATGCTATGCACAAATTTTGCAGAAGTATTTTTGGTAATTTTTTTGTTTTTGTATAAAGTGGTCAGGGTACATTCTTTTTAAATCAGATGTAATTTGTTTTGAAATAATGGTGACTGACAAGCAATAATTAATAGTTCAGTTTTTCTGGTTATTTTTTATCATTCCCAGCTTACTTTATAATTTTGGGTACAAGTTCCCATCCATGTGGACGGGTTTTATTGATGGAGTTTACTTTTACATTGTGTGTCAAAAATATCTTAAAGTTAACCGATATCAGACATATTAACTTGTTTTCATACTTTTGTAGTTAAACCATTTCTGTTATGTAATTGTAAACAATTAACATATTCTAGTAAATAAAATAAAAGATTTAAAAAATAATGTTATTGTAGTTATTTTCACCATCAGGTTTGTTTGCGAAATATTCTCATTTTTATTGAACTGATTTTGTTTGCTATAGATTGGAAATAATTCAACCTTAAGTTGTTTGAATCAATATCAGATTGTGTTTGTCGATCAGTGATACCTTATATTAAACCAGCCATTGCATTAATGTTGAACTTTTTTAACTTTAACTTTTTCAAAGAATACCTTTTAGCTTTTTTTTTCATCAAACTCCCATATGTGTGACAGCAGATATATTTCTAAAAAATGAAGAAAAAAAGGACCATTAAAACCTCTACTTACATCTTGGTTATATGTTATATTCAGCAGCAAAGAGTTTAGATAGAGATTGAACAGCTCCTAGTGGTCAGTGTCTACACCATTGGCATCAGCTTTATCAATACTGATAGTCAAGTTACAAGACTGAGTGAAGGAAAACACATTTTTGATTAACCTTTGTGTACTGATAAATATATGTGATCTATGCAAGTAGTGTTCATCTCGATCAAGTCTTGGAAACAGGTTCTCAATTGGTCCTAGAATATGTAGACATACTTTTAAATTCTGTAAAAGTCTCTGGAAGAAGATCAGAATCCAAAATAAATTGAGTTTTAAGTAAGAAAAAATGAAAATGGGTATTTATTTTTTAAACAAGTAATTTAGCTGAAAATTGATTAAAGAGACCCAAATATCAATAAAGGAAACAATAAAAAATAAATTTAAAGAAAGTAAGAAGAAACATGAATAAAATTTAATTTTCGTTTTATTAAATGAGGCTAGAAATTTTAAGACATTCAATGAAAATAAAAAGTTAAAAAGAATGGTATTTTTCTTCAGAAGAAGTGGTTAATAAACAATTAAAATTGATTTTATAGCTAATCAGTGTCAAATCATGTGCTTTCTTACTGATAAATAATCTTATTTAAATTTTAGATCACCATCTTCTAGAATGGAAGCCACAGAGTCGAGGTTTTAACCAGATACAGCAAACGATCAACTCCAAGTTCTGTTGTGTGTGCAAGATCTCATTCAACACCAAGGAGGACTTCCTGTCACACATTGACACATATCACCCAAAAGTTGTGTGTCCCTTATGCAAGAAAGAGTTTGCTCGTAAATGTGAACTTCAACGTCATCATAACATTGTACATCTGCAGAAGAAACCTTTTAGATGCGACTTTTGCGAAAGGGATTTCTCAACTCGGTCAAACTGGGCGAAGCATCGATGCCGCGGAAAATCTGACCAGTAGATGATGATATAAGGTGCTTTCATGTTTCTGATGTTTTTTTACCCAGTCATGCAAAAGTATTGACCCCTTTACTTGCTGGAAAATACCATAAGAGGGTGGGGTAGGGTTGTTTTAAGTTAAATGGTGTTTCTGTCAACGTAATGTATAGCATACGATGCATATGATAGATTCTTTTGTTACATTTCACCGATATAATGATGGTATTATTGATGTCTAGCTAATTATTGGTGGAGGATGGTCCCAGACTTAAGTCTAGATAGGACCACAGGTGCACCACAGGTTAGCTGGCAAACGTTCCGTATTTATTATTTTTAAGTTTTTTATTCTTTGTTATCCTTGCACGACATGATAAATGTGAAAAAAGGTTCTTTAAGTGATTTATTGTTCTTCTTGTCTTTTTTCTTTTTTTTAACTTTGATGATGACGTGGTTATATTTCTACAGAGTACTTTTATCATACAAATAAAGACATAAATATACAGCAAGCTGAAGCAAGGTGATATGGAGATTTGCTGGACGCTTAGAACATTTTTTATCAGGATTTTTATTCCTAAATAAAGTAATGCAGTCTTCATTTCTGAATTTTTTACTTCAAAAGGACATTATGAATAGTGTTTAGTGTGAGAGTCTGTCTTAGGCAATTTGAACAAAAAGACTGTTGTTGTTGTTTTATTAAAAAGACTATGTTATTTACTATCTAATTGTCCTTATGATAGATATGAGAAAAACTCCCGGGGTCTTCACTGTCCCTATTCAGAGAGCTTGTTAGGTCATATTGGAGGCCCAGTCTGGACAAGTCTGATAACATACACCTGTTGTATCAAATCAGTGTAAGAGCAAAGCATGTGCTCAACTGTTGACATACTTTACACAAAAGAACACATGCTTTTTGTTTGTGGTACTGTTCAAGAGGGTATGAGGTAGGCTTGAATAGCAACTGTCTGCATATCAATAGAGGGAGGAGTTACATACAAGTTGTGAAGACGTTAATGTTTCACTTATTTATTAAAAAAAAATGCACATTCACTGGATTGTATAATTAATAATAATATGGCAGCACTAAGTCAGCTTTAGTTGAAGATTATCTGAGGATAAACTATATATTTTGTGGTTTAATGAACCAAACAATGACAAACACATAAGAAGGTGACCATCGTTATTGTCTTATATTTTATCCCAGTAATTGTGCAATCTCCGTAAAATTGTTTATTTATTATGATTACAGATAACCCAGAGGTTGCTGTACTGGACCCATCGAGACCTTTTCAGTGTCAGTTGTGTGGACAGCAGTTCCGTCGGAAGGAGCACTTGCAGCGACACGTGGCGGTGATACATCGAGGAGAGCGACCCTTTCAGTGTGATCTGTGCCACAAAAACTTCTCAACAAAATCCAACTTGAAATCACACTCAGTTGTCCATATGAAAAATCTGAACGAGTTTTTTGTGTGACGGTCTAGACTGTGGAAAGATTAAAGAAAAATAAATAGTTTTGCCAGATGTTTTTGAAAGTAAAATTCAGTGTTATGGCAAAAAGACAGAAATAGACAGTGTTAACATGTTTTGTTTGTGAAGTCTGTAGTTTGCAAATAAAAAGAAGTGTTTCTGTCAGCTCATGTTGTATTTGTGTGTTAGGATTGGCATTCTGAAACCATGTTGATGATGAAAATCAACAAAGCAAGATCTTTTTGTCAGTTCCTGTTCAGATAATACAAGTTTTAGCTCTAGCTCTGGTAATTTAGCACAGATATTAAGTCAGAACATGACTTCACTCATGTGCCCACCCCACCAACCCCTGTTTAATAATAAAATATTATCTCTTTTTAAACAAAAAACTAATAATTTTGTTGTTTTTTTTTTACAGAATTTTGCAAAAGAGACAATACAGTAATCTCAACAAACAAACCAATCTCCTGACAATGTGTATAATATTTAGTTAATGGCCTAACTAACAGTCCCTTGAGAAAATGTGTCATTTGACTTTTGTATGTACTTGAACATTGTAGATGGCAATATAAGGGGCATGGTTTAGTGTTGTTTAGACAACACTGTACTTGTACAGTGAAGCTGGCAATATAAGGGGTATGGTTTAGTGTTGTTTAGACAATCAGCAATATGTACTTGTACAATGAAACTGGCAATATAAGGGGTATGGTTTAGTGTTGTTTAGACAATCAGCAATATGTACTTGTACAATGAAACTGGCAATATAAGGGGTATGGTTTAGTGTTGTTTAGACAATCAGCAATATGTACTTGTACAATGAAACTGGCAATATAAGGGGTATGGTTTAGTGTTGTTTAGACAATCAGCAATATGTACTTGTACAGTGTAGATGGCAATTTAAGGGGTATGGTTTAGTGTTGTTTAGACAATCAGCAATATGTACTTGTACAATGAAACTGGCAATATAAGGGGTATGGTTTAGTGTTGTTTAGACAATCAGCAATATGTACTTGTACAGTGTAGATGGCAATTTAAGGGGCATAGTGTAGTGTTGTTTAGACAACACTGTGTACTTGTACAGTGAAGCTGGCAATATAAAGGGTATGGTTTAGTGTTGTTTAGACATTCAGCAATATTACTTGTATAGTGTAGATGGCAATATAAGGGCATAGTGTAGTGTTGTTTAGACAACACTGTGTACATGTATAGTGAAGCTGGCAATATAAGGGTTTAGTGTTGTTTAGACAACACTGTGTACTTGAATAGTGAAGCTGGCAATATAAGGGTTTAGTGTTGTTTCGACAACACTGTGTACAATGTAGATGGCAATATAAGGGACATGGCTAAGTGTTGTAAAAACCAACCTTATCAACACTAATAATCACTAGGAGCAAAGATAGATGCTAACAGCCTTTAGAGGTACTAAAGCTGCACAACAAAATATCCAAACTTTTATTTAAAATATTTTGTATGTTTTTATGTTATTCCTCTTCATTTTTTGCATCTTTTATTATTCTGAGATATTCAGATTGATTTCGTGCTTGATTCCTAATTCTACCTTTATATTCCTGAATTGCTGATTGTTGGACCTTTTCTCAAAATCTCCTAAGATTTTTCTTAAGTGATTTTACAATATTTAGTTATAAAAAATTGGATTATTTGCACCATCATTGTCACTCCCATCACTGTGCAAGACTTGGTGGAAGTAGCCATGTTCCCCCCTTTTTAAGGTATAAACTGCAGAGCTGGATTTTGCATCATTAAAACCAATGACAAGGTCAGCGTTATAACCCATGTATGTCAAGAACACACTGTTTTATTAGATACATGTATCAAGTTTAATGGATAAAAAAACAACAACACCGTTTCCATTAGACAACCCCCAGACATAAAAGGATGACAGGCCTTAGGTGTTACCACTGTCCATCTGGGAGTTGATGACATTTTTCCAAATCACTTGGTAATGTAATGTAGCCATGTCTAAAATTAGATTATTAACCATGACATTTTTGCACTGGGTATGGCCCTTAGACCTTTATTTCTCCTAAAGTGGTACTTGGACACATTTATGTATTATATTTTTCATGTGCATTGAAATCAATGGATTATGTGATAATCTTACAATGTGTGTGCTTTAAGCTTCAATAACTGCTGTGCTTGTGGCTGTATCTATCTTTCACCATTCCCTGCCATTATTGCACCATTTACCCCTTCATTCCATCGTTCCTCTATTTTTCACCTTTTACTATGTATATTCACAATTTCTACCATTTATCCATTTCAGTTACTGGATATGTACCAACCCTACAACATATGAATGCATCAGCAAACATCGCAAGAGAATTTTTGTCGATGCCAATGAAGAACACAGGGTTACAAATATGCTCATATTGTGGAAAGAAATTTTATACAAAATGGCATCTTAGACGACATATTTTGAGCCACACTGGAGAAAAACCCTGGAAGTGTGACTTCTGTGACTTTCGTAGTTCCCATAAACACCATCTGACTCGACATCGGATAGTCAAGCATGGTGTCAATTTTGAAGCCAAACCACAATTGTCTGCTGTAAGTTACTAACAAGAGCTTAAAAACACTGTAAGAAGGAAGACTGTTGTCTTATCTAGCACAATATGCCAACTAGAACTGTTTATAAGGAAATTTAGAAAAAAAAGTAGTTTAAACTGGAACATGGATTGCATAATAAAAGACGAACCAAAATTTGCTATTACGTTACAAGGTGGTGAAAATACATTTAAAAATACCTATTGTCTTTTTGTTTGTGCAGTGAATCATTTAGCTCACATATAAAATAAAAATGTGCAAAAACAATCACAGATATTCCATATTACTAATAATTGAAAGGCTTACTATATATGGGAACAAATTGCTTTTGTTGTTAATTTCTCTCCCCCTCCCCTCTATTTGATAAATGGTGACATGGCATTGAGAATTATCCCTGTCAGTGATGCGAACTGTTCCTTTCAAATTTACAACGTGTAAAGGACTAGATTAATTTTGTTCATGTCAAGTTAAAAGTATGTATGATCAAAAGACAGGTAAATTTAATTTTGTATTAGATAATGGGCATCTTTTGGGTTTAATGGGTTTGAACCTTACATAAAAACTTATAAATATTAATAACAATATTTTCCTGCCTTTTTCCTATTTAATTCAGTGGCATTGCTGGCTGTTTTTCTACTCCCTCTTTTTTTATTTCTGACTAAAGTAAATAAGCAACATCGCACCAATTTTCTGAATATGCTGTTCTTTGTTTAAGAATGAACATTTTTGAGACCTTTTTTTTCTTTCACTGTTTGAGTTGTACCATATGCCAGAATATTGCAACAAGATACAAATACCGTCTCAAAGTGTCCATAAATATGTCATCTCGTTCAAAGGAACAATATGTCTGAAATACCCTTGATAAAATAATGTGGGTTGCCATAGTATATTGGTTATTGTTACTCCAGATCGAAATACTGGTTTCAATCCCCAAAACTGACCACATGATGTTTGTCCTTGAGCAAGACTATTTATTGCACACTGCTCCAGGTACTTGGTACCTGAATACTGGTTCTACCCGGGAAGTGGGCAGTTGAGTAGGGTTAATGCAAGTTGAAAGAACCTGGTTCCCAATTGTCCATAAATAAATAGACCTAAAAAATGTTTAATCTCCCAAAAATAATGATTTTAATTGCTTTTTATATATTATATATATATATATATATGTAAACACTTCCATGTTCCATTTCATATTATGAGCTGTGTTTATTATAAAACCAAATAACACATACTCACAATATCCTGTCTTCACACTTTGATCTATTTACACTACCTCTGATCTATTTTACATCACCTGATTGAATTGTCATTAATCTCAAAGATGACAAATGCTCCCTACCCCTGAACAATACTACTACCTACCCTCTAACACAGTTCATCTGTTATTTATAGGAGACACTATGATGCCAAGAGACCTGATGACTGGGAGATATTTGATGCCCATCCAGCGCCAAACAAGTCGCACAGGCGCCCCAGGCAGGGATGGCCAGGATGGAAAGGCTCGGAAGAGAAAATTCCAATGCGAGTTTTGTTTCAAAGTGTTTACTGACAACTGGAATCTGGTGCAGCACCATAGAATCCATACAGGAGAGAAGCCGTTTGTATGTCAAATCTGCACCAAGTGTTTCCGAACAAAAGCTGCATTGAATACACATATGGTGACCCATTATGATCAAGGATGTTTGGATCAAATTTGAAAGTGGACATTTTAAGTTGAAGAGAAAAATAATGTTTGGATGAGATTTGACAATGAAAATTGTAAGATTTGTGTACAAAAAATCACAGTTAAGTTTGGGGCATATAAAATAATAGAGGTATTAAGATGTGCAAAAAAACAACCAAAACACAATTATATTTGGATCAAGTAAGAGATTGTAAGATATGTGTAAAAACAATTCAGCACAGATACGATTATGGAGGTATTAAGATGTGCAAAGAACAACTATATTTGGATCAAGTAAGATAACAGAAGTTGTACAGTATGTGTAAAAAAAACAAAAACAATAAAGTTTGGAACATATTAGGTATTGGCAATATTTGTCAGAGAACAATTACTGGTTTCAGATTTGATAACAGTAGTAGTAGTATACTGAAACAGGGATATTGAAACATTTCCTGACATATAAATATTTGTATTTTAAGTAATGTTGTACATATTTATCCATGTCCAAATGCTGATAATTTGATTATCTCTGAAAAGGACATTTTTAACTTCAATTTTACAATGAAGAAGTGCAAACTAGATTAAAGATATTGTCAGTATATCTCAAATTATAATATTTAGGTACAAGTTACAACCTGATATGATTGGATATGTAATTTGTCATTTGTTTTGTTCTTTAGAAGACTTGATAATTCAGTTGTGTAGATAATTGGAAAATTTAAAATGCCTAAAAGTAGTATATATTTAGAATATATTTAAAAATATAGTTCCAAAATGTGTTCAATCTTCACAATTGTGGCTAAACTCTAAAGCTTAGCATGTCTCACTATGACATCTGTAACATTTTTTGTAATAATGATTATAACTAACATGGTATTGGATGAAGTAAGCTGATGACCTCACACATGGGGATCTCTTGCATAGTTAGGCTTTATTTCTACCTAGCATGATTTCTTTACATACCACCACATTCCATTTGTGCTATTATGATCTTTTGGGGTGTGCAAGGAACAAACTCTTAATATATGCACCTTGTGCTGTACAGGTAAAGGTGAAGTTTGATATCAGATGTAAAATATGTCACTAATAGGCTTCTGTATACAACCAGGGCAACTTGATGCGTCTTGTTTGTTTTGGGCTGTCATTTATCATGACAAACATGTGTAAAGCATGTTTGGCAAGTTTTAAAAACGGTTTGTTGTTTACATCGAGAAATTATTTTGTGAACTATCTAAGGTTTATGGAGTTGCTTCAATTAAAATGTAAATTGTGTATAAGTAGATGAAATATGCATAACCCACTTAAAGTCAACTACAAAATCTAAACATATCTTTAATGTTCATATTTGCTCATATGCAAATAGGATAATGCAAAGATATTTGTTCTTTCTAGTGTCCCTATAAAGTAAGTCTTTTGGATTAATGTTTACATTGAATTTAAGAAACATTGTTTTACCATTTCATACTGATATATTTTTTTGTTCATGGGCATAAAAATCCAGGAATGACTTTCAATTGAAGAAAAGCTAAGGTCATGCTCTTAGTATATTTGGGCCATAGTTGAAAGTAAGAATATTTAGAATAATACATTAATAGGATGTGTTCAGTATAATTTTAACTTGTTTAAAGATTTTTTAGCTAGGTATGAATGCATGCTCTTATCTTTTTATTTGGATACAAGACTTCTGGCTCTTCTGCTCATGTAAGTGTTATTATGAGCCTTGGCACTAGTTAAATGTATATTGTGTATATTGGCATTAGTTAACTTTTATGTTAAGGTTCATTTCTCAAGGTTTTTACTTCAAATTTGGAATACCTGTACACTTTCAAAAGGAAACCCTGTTTCAAAATGGAAGGTAACTCTAAAGTTAATGTTGGCAGAGTTATGTCACTTCTTGAATATTATTATATACATGTGTTATTAGATATTATTTGTATTATATTAGTAGATAATATTTTGTGATGATTTTTCTTCTTAGATAAGCATGAAAAAACAAATATGTTCATACAAATAATACAGGTAATATTTTTGTTTCTTTTGTCCTTGATTGTTAAAAAGAAAGTGTATACAGAGTTTTCAGCAGCATTTTCACTTGTAATCATAAGCAAATAACATAAATTATAGATTTTGTAAATTGTTTTTCATGTAAGGAAAAATAAATTATTATTCATCTCATGTTCATTTGTACTGTTTCAAAACCTTGTCTTAATAACTTATGACTTTCTGTGTAGTGAGTATTCTTCATATTTATTTAAATTCTCTGGGGACAGGTCTAATGATTGCCAGTAAGACTGGATCATTTGGAATACCTTAGACACTTTGTAGCAGATCAACCTTGGATGTATGTAGAGACAAACAACATAAACATGTTGGAGCTACAGGGATTTGGATTAAGTACAATATTGGCAAAATATTTTTGGTCAAAGTTTGGACAACTTTAGCATTAAGTGATGCAATCATAAAAAAAAGCAAATAAATTTAAATTTTTTAAATTATAATATTTATCTTGGAATGTGTTTCTTTTTAATAAGATCAGGTGAGATGAAGTACCTCTCGGTCTATAAACTGCAACAACCTATCCCATTTCCTAGTACGTACAAATGGCCAAGGGATTGATATAGTAACAGTTGAGAACTTCCCATAGAAATTGTCAGGGAGGTGCATTTGAAATGGCTAGGGAGTTCTGCTTGGAATGGCCATTCAATTCCCATAGAAATTGCTGAAGAGTATTGATAGAAATGGCCTGGTTTTCTGATAGGAGCTCAAATAGAAATGGTTGAGTTCAGATAGCAGTGTGCGAGGAACAATTTGAAAATTATGATGTTAATTGCACAAGAATGCAGAATTACTTACCCTTATCTGTAGATCCATAATTTCTGAGGCTCTGACTTAAATGAAGTTGGAAAGCCAGAAATTAACTCTTCAATTACAAAATAATAAATGACTTCTGATGCTGTTTATTGTACTTGATTAGGGTTTGAATGTTTAAACTTTGATGATAAACTTGCATTAGATTAATTGGGGCTTATGGTGTTAAAATATATGAAATCTAGTATCTTTATTTAAAATGCCCATTAGCAATAAAGCCCTCAGGATATGCTTGGCCAGTAAACAGTTATCAACAACATAAACATCGATCTAACAATGGAGATGAAACATCAGTTTGGTACTTGTTTGTTTTTGCATGTAAGAAGTCAGGACAACTACCTATAAAACAACCTCTGCATGTGCTAGTTATCAACTACAAAACCACAACCTGAGTAAGGAAATGAAACGGCAATTTTGTACTTGTTTGTTTATACCCATAAGAATATACGATGCCAGTACCATGTTTGTTAATTAAGTGCCAGATCTTAAATTCTTTGCTAAATTTGGGACTGTTTATGAGAAAGTTTTTTTAACCCTTAGCTTGCTACATTTTGTTAAAAAATCCATGCTAAATTATCATTTTTTTTACTTAAATATTATATATGTTACGTGTCAGGGTTGATATACTTATAAACAGAGAGTAGGCAGCAAATAGAGTAAATCCTGATCAGACAACTCTCAGCAGGGTCTACCTGATCTGGATCTAAACTATTTGCCTAAGCCTTAAATACGCGAATAACAGGCTCACAGTTAGTTTTGTTGATTTTCTGTTATGTTACTTACTAACACTAAAGTTATTAAGTTATTTGTTATATTTGTGTTTATATTTCATTGAGATTTTACTAATAATAGCTGTAAAATTATTAAACACAATTTCTTATTACCCTCTGCTGATGGTCACGCACCTGTGTCTCAAATTTTCCATTTTTACCAAGACAATTACATGTTGGTTTTGTTTCAAGTAGTGTGTTTTTTTTCACAGAATCAACATACATTCAGTATGTACAAAAAATATCCAAAGTTTTCCAACAACCCCTGACAGAGATTATTGCTGTTGTCTCTGTTAGTAAAATTTGTCACTTTTGCAACATTATATCATGTCTACATGACAAACTGGTATATTGGAGTCCCTTTGTTAATTGGATTGTTTTATTAACATTTTATTTATAAACTTGCAATATTATGTAGATTAAAATAAACATTCATTGATTTTCTATGCTACTTTGTCATGTATCACAGTTTTCTGTTTAACAGATTAATTTATTATATTTCTTTTACGAATTCCTCTCTTTCAGCTATTATTCTTTCACAACAAAACAATATATATTATTATATCAACTCACTAATCAGAAATTCTGCTTTATTCTGCAGCAATTGACGTCACAAAGTACCCAGTCATGGACTTGTTCGGAAGTAGCAGCAATCAAGGATGGAAGAGTGAAGACGCGAGTGACATCGTTAGTAAGCAGGCACGACGACGAGCCCTGAAATTTGAATGTGAGCATTGCAGCAAACTGTTCTCTGATAGGTGGAATCTAGTACAACACAGAAGAGTCCATACAGGGGAAAAACCCTTTAAATGTTCCATCTGTGAGAAATCATTCGCTACCAAAGGAAACATGAAGTCTCATATGTTCATGCACATCAAGCCAAAATAGGTCTTTAAAGGTGTGTTGTGGTTTTGTTACTGGATATATCAATATATTAGGAAGCAGAGTAACCAAAGGGTTGTCCCATTTTTAATTGGAGACATGAATTAGTGCAGGGTGAGCTGTCAATGGAAGATGGTTATCAAAACTTACATTTTGGACTCAACAGAAGGCCTTTGAAAACGATTAATTTTTGATGTCTGAAAAGCTGCATTTAAGAATATTGCTGGATTAAAAATGCTAAGAAATGAGTATTCTTACTGGTAAAGCTTGTTTGAACAGATCCCACAAATGGTATCTTGTTAGTGTTGTATAGGTGTTCATTTGTCTGAGTTAGTCTATTCGTGGTATTATCACATCAATCTTGGTACTGGTCCTTGGTTGGGAACGTCACAACATAACTTGATTGGGTAACTTGGTGAAGTTTCAGATGTGCAGCATACCATCACAGTTACTGCACTAAGATGTAAATTGTTCCCAAAGATTGATTGTTGGATGTGCTACAACTCGGTGTGTCAAAAAAGTGTGTGTAGCAGTCAATCCATCTGTCCAAGTCTTTCTTGTCTAAGTCGTAACTTTAATAATAATACTTCAAACTTAACCATGTTACAGACATACATTTGAAAATGAGTTAAGCATTTAACTCTCAAGCATAACTATTCAGGTTAAAGTCGCAACAAGGTCAAATTTAAGATAATTGCATTTTCAGGAGCAATTCCAGTATTATTTCTTGCCCTTGTGGCATGCTATCACATTGAAGGCAGCAATATTTTTGCTGTCTTTGAATTGTGTAGGTATATAGATATATATATATATATTTAAATGTTGATAGTGCAATGTTATTAGTTTATTCCTGACATAGACTTGTGTTTAGACATTCAATGTGCCAAATGCCTGCTAATTATCCTTATATAGTAATGTTGTCAAATACCATTTACTGAGCATTGTATCTAGAGAATCTGTTAAATATAAACATAAAAATGATAGTTAGATAGCATAACCACAGAAATGGTTATCAGATAAAATAAATATAAAATGGCTATTTGATAACACATGAAAATGCTATTCAGATAACACAAATATAAAATGGTAATCAGTTGTGCATCTACCACACCATAAAACAACTTGGTAAATATGTTCTCATAAAATGGTAAATAAACTTCTCACTTCCTATGTTAAACCTCTCTCCTGCTATGTTAGGCCTTAAACATTTCACCACCTCTGTTAGGCCTTAAACTTCTCACCTCCTATGTAAGACTTTAAACCTCTCACCTCCTATGTGAGGCCTTAAACCTCTCGCCAGCAATGTAAGGCTGCAAAGCTTTTACCTCCTATGTTAGTCCTTAAACCTATCACCTTCTATGTTAGACCTTTTAAACCTCTTATGTTAGACTTTAAACCTCTCACCTCCTATGTGTGGCCCTAAACCTCTCGCCACCAATGTAAGGCCATAAAGTTTTCATTAGTGAGGCCTTAAATCTCACACCTCCTATGTTAGGCCTTAAACCTCTCACCTCCTATGTTAGGCCTTAAACCTCACGCCTCCTATGTTAGGCCTTAAACCTCTCACCTCCTATTGTTAGGCCTTAAACCTCACACCTCCTATGTTAGACTTTAAACCTCTCACCTCCTATGTTAGGCCTTAAACCTCTCACCTCCTATGTGTGGCCCTAAACCTCTCGCCACCAATGTAAGGCCATAAAGTTTTCATTAGTGAGGCCTTAAACCTCACACCTCCTATGTTAGGCCTTAAACCTCTCACCTCCTATGTTAGGCCTTAAACCTCACACCTCCTATGTTAGGCCTTAAACCTCTCACCTCCTATGTTAGGCCTTAAACCTCACACCTCCTATGTTAGGCCTTAAACCTCACACCTCCTATGTTAGACTTTAAACCTCTCACCTCCTATGTTAGGCCTTAAACCTCACACCTCCTATGTTAGGCTTTAAACCTCACACCTTCTATGTTAGGCCTTAAACCTCTCACCTCCTATGTTAGACTTTAAACCTCTCACCTCCTATGTTAGGCCTTAAACCTCTCACCACCTATGTTAGGCCTTAAACCTCTCACCTCCTATGTTAGGCCTTAAACCTCTAACCTCCTATGTTAGGCCTTAAACCTCTCACCACTTATGTGAGGCCTTAAACCTCTCACCTCCTATGTTAGGCCTTAAACCTCTTACCTCCTATGTTAGGCCTTAAACCTCACACCTCCTATGTTAGGCCTTAAACCTCACACTTCCTATGTTAGGGCTTAAACCTCTCACCACCTATATTAGGCCTTAAACATCTCACAACCAAGTCCATGTTTTGGTAGAAACAATTACGGGCAGTTGTTGAGGCTCACCTCCACTGTAAGTGTAGTTCTACTGAGATGGTCTGGAATCTTCTACTACCAATCTTGATATGTAGCTGCACATCACTATAATGAACTTCATCCCACTATTTATCCTGTACCTATCAATGCAAAACAAACCAGTTATCTGTAATGTATTCACTCTTCTTTTGTGCCCAAAATTGAACCAGAAATCTAGCTGACTAATGTATCATTTTCTCGTGTTCTCATGCATAGTTGCACAGATTGCAAAAACTGCATATAGTTAAACTTGTATTTTGCAATATTTTTAAGATAATATTTACTTTTATCAATGACAGGATGCCATGTGTGGTGGCTTTCCAGCTAATCTGTGTGCCAGTGTTTGTACGCTGATGTCTTCTGGTGTCTTTCTTGTCTGGCAGTAGCTGAATATTGACAATTTGACCATAAAATTTTGTTAATGTAATGTATCATAAAATCAAATAATATTATAAGCAAAAGCATTAATCTGCTTGGACCTGTCTAAGGTTGTGCAGTGTGAGCTGCTGAGTCTTAAGTAAGATATTTACAAGTAATAGCAAACTCTCTTAATATGTATTTATTTAGCTATACACTAGGAATTAGGGTAATAAACTAAAATACACCATACTAAGGTCTTATGTCTTACAAGTACAGCTTGTAGTTAAAAAACTGATCATCTTATTTTTGTTTTTTCTTTCAGCTACAATGCTCTCATCATTGTATAGGTTGTACGGTAATAGCAAAAGTACCAAAAAGTCAACCAAAGGCAAAGGAAAGGGTTCTTCAAGCAAGGGTCCATCACGCAAAGGCAAGAAGCCTGAAAGTGTGAATGTTGAAGGCATAAAGATGGAGGGTGGGTCGCACATGGACATGAGGAGTGAAACATCCACAGCTGGGGAAACTTTCAGTCAGGAATCTACCAGCAGCGAAGGTACCAGTGAAAGTTTGTTGAAGAAGGAAACCCCAGACACATCAGTAGGAATACCAGAGCCACCAGTGGCTGATACATATACTTATGAGGAGGCAATCAAAGCTGCAGAGCGGTTTACAGCAAAGGAAGGCATGCTTAGGTCTCTTAAATTCCAATGTGATATCTGCTTTCGCTTCCTGGCTGATCGCTGGAATCTGGAGCATCATCGGCGAACGCACACTGGAGAAAAGCCGTATAAATGTCAGTTGTGTGACCGAGCATTTGCTAAGAAAGGAAATCTAAAAGCTCATGTGCTTATTCATTATAGAAATCAAGGCAAAGTTGAAGAGCCACTGCAAATGACACAAGAGGAGCATTTGCGACTGCCAAATGAGATGCAATGGCAATTGCCTAAAGAGGACCAGTTGCAATTGCCCAAAGATGACATCTGAAAACTTGTAATTTTATTAAAGACCTTTTTTTTTAAAGAGAGTGATTCTTTTTTTTCTGTTTTAAACCCTTAATTGCTGGTATGGGTATTAAGTTAACTATCTTCATCTTATTATAGAACTTCAATGCAAAAAGAGCTGCACTTGAGTTACGTCATCGTATTTTTGTTGTATGAATAGTTGAGGAAATGTTTTTATTTATTTCCAATTTCCTATGGCAGTCTGAGATATTTTGTAATGATATGGTTATGTCACGGTTTTGGTTATATAAACAATAGATGTCAGTATATCATGTACAGAAAGGTTGTAATGTGATCAAGATTGTCAGAGTTGTGTACCTTGGGTTGTTAGTGTCTTGCATGGTGCCTTCCAGACATTACACAATGTAACACCATTATAAGATAAATGTTTTAAATCTGTGGATCGAGTGTTAAAGGAGCTCCGTAAATAATAAGAATCTTGACCCGAAGCTTCTAGAGGCATTGCTATATGACCATAGCTTGAGTGAATTATTTAGTGAATCAGATCATTTAGAAAGTGTTAACACCATGGATTTAACATGGGAACTAATATAGCCTTGCTTGCTGTCACAGTGCAGCAGGTGCTGAGGCTGGTCTCAGGAAGATAAGACATCATGGGATGTGTCAGGTTTTTGTGTCATCTTTCCTTGCTGTCACAGAGCAGGTTGTTCTAAGACTGGTTGACCAAGTGTCAGGAAGATGTGACAAGATGTGATTTGTCAGGTGTTTCTGGCATCCTTTATTGCTGTCACAGTGTAGGTTGTTCTAAGACTGGTTGACCAAGTGTCAGGAAGATGTGACAAGGTGTGATGTGTCAGGTGTTTCTGGCATCCTTTCTTGCTGTCACAGGGTAGGTTGTTCTGAGACTGGTTGACCAAGTGTCAGGAAGATGTGACAAGGTGTGATGTGTCAGGTGTTTCTGGCATCCTTTCTTGCTGTCACAGGGTAGGTTGTTCTGAGACTGGTTGACCAAGTGTCAGGAAGATGTGAAAAGGTGTGATGTGTCAGGTGTTTCTGGCATCCTTTCTTGCTGTCACAGTGTAGGTTGTTCTAAGACTGGTTGACCAAGTGTCAGGAAGATGTGACAAGATGTGATGTGTCAGGTGTTTCTGGCATCCTTTCTTGCTGTCACAGGGTAGGTTGTTCTGAGACTGGTTGACCAAGTGTCAGGAAGATGTGACAAGGTGTGATGTGTCAGGTGTTTCTGGCATCCTTTCTTGCTGTCACAGGGTAGGTTGTTCTGAGACTGGTTGACCAAGTGTCAGGAAGATGTGACAAGATGTGATTTGTCAGGTGTTTCTGGCATCCTTTATTGCTGTCACAGTGTAGGTTGTTCTGAGACTGGTTGACCAAGTGTCAGGAAGATGTGACAAGGTGTGATTTGTCAGGTGTTTCTGGCATCCTTTATTGCTGTCACAGGGTAGGTTGTTCTAAGACTGGTTGACCAAGTGTCAGGAAGATGTGACAAGGTGTGATGTGTCAAGTGTTGTCAGCATCATTTCACTATACATTTAGCACAGTATAAATATTTTTACGGTTTTAACATTTATTTTCATAACGATATACATTGTCAGTCATATACTAGCATATAAAAACATAAGTATTACATTTTTTTATATTTATTTTAGAACAGGCTTAGCTTGATGAAAACAACAAAGTATAATAAAAAACCCATGAAATATGTGAAGTTTTAATGTTTACAAATGTTGCAAAATGACTGATTAATGACAAACACAAATACTTTTTTTGACAGAAAGGCAGGTTAGAAGTTGAAATGAAATCATGAACAAGGTGAAATGTATATGACAAAAAACAGCACCACATTTTTAAACATACCCATATTTGCATTTATTTTACACATGACTAAAATAAAGTTTTTTTATTAGGATGTTCACGCCTTATATAATGAATCTGTAGATTTTTATTTATTCAGGAGTCTTACAGGAAGTTGGATAAAGGAACTTGTTGCTTGAAAGTATGGTGATTTGAAGGACTGTGTTACTTGTAACTATGGTGATTTGAAGGACTGTGTTACTTGTAACTATGGTGATTTAAAGGACTGTGTTACTTGTAACTATGGTGATTTAAAGGACTGTGTTACTTGTAACTATGGTGATTTAAAGGACTGTCTTACTTGTAACTAGATGTTCTTTTTAATCAGAAATATATTTGTTATAGTGTGGTCATGAATGTACGGGTATAATTATACCGGTATTATAGCGAATGTATAAAATGTTAGAAAAAATTGAGGTAATATTTACCTTAATGTTCGTAGTATTGTTTTATCATAACTAATTCCTGTATCATTTGTGTTTTGTTGTGCTGTATTTCTATTCCTTAATTTGCATTTTGCAAGACATAGTGTTCAAATGGTAATATTTGTTTTGTAGACATTTGTATATAAGCCCCTTAGGGAATCTATTTTTCTGTTGTTATTGTTGTTTGTACAGAGTTTGGAGATTCTTAATCCCCAGTGGCGTAGTGGTAGAGTGGCCGACTTGTAACTCCTCCCACCACTTAGCCTCTCACCACATGGGTTCAAGTCCGGATCAGGGCGAAGGACTTAATGTGGGAAGGTCTTCCAGCTGACACGCGGTGCAACGGTGGGTCTACCAAGGCTTTTGTTTGGGGTCTCCCTCCACCAAAAATAGCTGGACATCATAAATCATAATTAGTTGCGATGTATTTCAAAACAAAACACGAATATGTTTGCGCATCCTATGGAAATGAGATTGGAAAAAAATAGTCTGGAAATTTTGGACTTTGATGTGTCCTGTCCTATTGTCATGTCATAGTTCCATGTCATAGTGCCATGTCATTGTGTCATGTCAGAATGTAGACATCCTCTCCCTGACTGAAATATTGTCTGGTTAACCATTGAATTCAACAGCAAAACAGCTTTGTGAGATAAAAAAGCTTTGATCAAAGAAATGTAAGTATTCTGTTGCACTGCTGAATATTTGTTTGTTTTCTTTCAGAAATTGTTTTTTGTTTGATTTTTGTTTTTATAACAAACTTAGCTTAGTTATTTTTTGATGCACACAAATTTACATTTTAATCATTTTTACTTTTTTACAGGTTTATTGCTACAGTTTGTAATTGTAAAGTTTTCCTTGCATGTTAAAATGAAAATACCAGGAAAAATAACAGTGGTACGCTGATAGTCAATTTGTTTCATTTACTATTCTTTGCCTTTAAATTAAAGTTTGAGCTTTTCATATGAAAATATAAAAAAAGATAGAAAATTCCCACATTTTTTATATTTGTAATAATTTTGTTTACATTTTCTACATTTGTTTAAAATGAATTGTTTGTCAAAATTGACAAAGGAAAAGGAATACCAACTTTTTTATTGTATATACTTTATATTCTCTTTGCTGTTTGTCTAATTTTAATAGAATTATGTTATGTTAAGAAAAGTAAAGTGCACTTTACAGTAAAAATAACAGTAACATATTTAGATGTACATGTAAATACATTTTGGTTCCTACAATTTATACATAGAAAAAGTATTGATTGTATGTACCTGTATTTCTTTCAACATATTTTGACAATGATAGTACATTTATGATGTTTTTATAGATTGCTACTTGTATCACATATTTGTGGTAAATCAGGAATGCATGTGTTCATGCGGTTAGAGTCCCTGACAGGAGTCTCCTCTGCCCTTTATTGGGAACTTTCATGACAAATATCTGGGGTCATCCTCCACCAATAGTTAGCTAGATGTCACCAATATGACCATAATAGGCAACACAACAAAATCAGTGATAAATCTTTCTTTTTTCAAAAAGGTGACATTTGCTTTACGATGCATCCTCATTGAAGTTGTTAGTCAATTGTTCATAATATAGTTAAACACTGGTTGTTTTGTTGTTATACAGTATTTTGTTGTAAATCTTGTGAAGTAAACATTTAGTAGTATTGAGAAATGTTGATTTTGTGTTTGAACTTGGCAGACTTTTAAATGAAATGTAGACAGTGATATCTTACATGTAGTTAATGACCAATTAAAAATCAATTAAAATGTTTGTTTAATTATTACACTTCTCCAGTTGTACTGATCCATTTACAAAAAGAAGATTACATCATTGCTTTTAATGTAAAGATATTTGAACAAAAAGAAAACATCCAAAGGCTTAGCATATAATCTACCGGTAATCCTTTTAATAATATATGTTTTAAGTACAGATACTTTAAAGTGTACATAAAATAAGATGAAAAAAAAAAATGGACGAAAATATGATCTGTAAAATGTTAGTTCATTTAGGTAATTCTTTTGGCGAAATGTCAAAATCTTTAGTGCACAAACTGCTACATACAATAGACAGGTGTGTTCTAGGAAAGTTAAGTGTCACTATCCACTAGATTGAAATCAAACCTTAAAATAAAAGTTGTGTAGCAGAAGAATATTTCATCGTTTTATTTTATTTTTAATTTAAAACTACAGTCATTATGTCATTGATGTATTGATCAAAATGCCAAGTTTGTGAATATTGTTTTAAAATATCAAAAGTCAAAGAACATGTATTGTTGAATTAGCCTAGACAGTTAACATTTCTTTTCTCTAACACAGTTTCTCCTATGCATTTCAGCATCAGTCACTTCTCAAGATTCAGCAGTTGTCATGATGGAAGTGGCAGGCCTTAATATGGCAAGATTTCGTTGCCAGTACTGTGGTCGCATTTTCCAGAATAACTGGCATCTTCAGACGCACGTACGAACACACACAGGAGAGAAGCCGTTCTCGTGCACAGTGTGCAATAAGACTTTCCGACAACGCTCACATATGAAGGGACATATGTTGACACACTACAAATCTTAATTGCTTCTTTGTCATTAGAAAATGTCTTGGAAAGTATTTTAATGGGTCAGGGGAAGACTATTCTAACTAAAATCAGAGGCAAAGTTATTCTATCTACAATTACCACAGAAATATACAAAGATAAAATATCTATATTTAACAAACATAAAAAATCATTGTTTTATTTTTATACAAGGTCCAAAAATAAATATTTATGTTCACTGCTGAAGAAATGATTAGATTGTTTTCATTCTCATGTATATAAAAGAGCACATACCAGAACCAATCTATTTAACATGCATTAGTGTTTTTTCCTCTTCCTTTTGAAATAATGATTTATTACTTCATCTCTGAGATAGTTCTTTGTAAAAACCATTTAAAATAATAAACATTTGATAACACTCTTCCTTGAAAAGCATTTGTTTATTTAAGTCTTAGCTTGTTAAACATATTTATATGACTTGCTCCCAGTTTAGGGAGCTGCCTGACCAGTATCTGCACTACTTGCTTCTGAATCTATAGCAATATGTCTAGGCAATGTTAAGATATTTGGGTTTTTAACGTATGTAGCAAGCTAAGGGTTAATACATGTTGGACCTTTTCTTGTCATATGTTAACACTACCAGTAGCGATTATAAATAGCATTAACCAATCATTTTAGCATTTGGCAGCAAATGTTCCTAACAACAAAGGTCTTTGATAAAGGACAATTCAACACTATTAATACAATCTTCTTGAACAATTATTTAGTTCCCATATTTCCTGCTCTTTATACTTCCTTGAGAAACAAGACCTTCCATCATGCCTATGTATTGAAGATCATTAAGTCCTTGCATATTTGTACATTGTACATGCATATAGCACTTCCCTATTTAAATAATTATTATTTTACCTTAATCTTTTCAAATCATACAGGTGATATAGTCTTATATCAAGGAGTACAGTTTCCAAAAGAAAACAGAGAAATTCATCATCTTTATCAGCCTAAAACCTTGCAATTAACTTGAGTAAATGATATTGATAAAAATTTTATGACTCACTGTCACTATCACATGAAGTAATTGAGTTGCACCACAGGAGAGGTTTGTACACAGGGTAGGGTTTGAGGTACTGACTCTGTTCATTTTATGACTGGTTGAAATCATTGGGAAAAATTCTTAAACTTAAACTTGTGATGTATATTAACATAAACTAAAGTAAAGGAGACTCTTTTTTCCAATTTTCAGCAAAACATCTTAGTCTTAGTCACCATTTTCATACAACTTGTATTTAATCAATATTTAATTTTTGATTACATGTAAGCCTGTCTGTTGATTTACAATGTAAAGTTTAACAAATGAATAAAAATGTAAGATACGATGTCATTGTTGTCTTTTTCTTTGATATTTGTTAGTGCTAATTTTGATAAGGACAAATTTAGATCATTTGATTGTAAGTTTGTATGATGTGTACAGATTTGGGAGTTAATTTGAGATATTGATAATTTATCATGGCTAGTTTAGTGGATATTGCTTGAATATTTTGACAGGTTTGATTCATAAGTTAATGTATTATCAGAATATGATATAAATTATTTTATTCCTATTGTTTAGATAGAAAAAAAACATGCATACCCTTTAAATACCTCTAAAGTGACAAATAACAGTTGCCCTGTCAAAGCATTCATACTAGTTTCCTTTCAAAGTCAAAATCTCCATATTACTAAAAGTACTTCAACATCATTAAGATATACACTTGAATTTATGTCTTGCATAACATAATCAAGTTTCAATTAAGCAATGTATAAAAAAAAAATGAACAGATTCACTTTAGAGAACTCAAAAGTTTGACGGCAAATATTTTTACCATAAATAGTTGTCAAAATTTCTGTTGTTTGACAATATGACATTGTTTGTTTTTTCATGTTTCCAATGGATTGTATAATGATATAGCATGTGTCATTTGTCTGTCCGTAGGTCTGCCTTGAGAAGCTTAACTCAGATAACTCCTAACATCACAATGTCTTCATATGTGCATTGCTGATTGATATTAATATGTAGTTGTGCTTGAAGGTGAGATAACTCTGATTGCTTGGTGCATTCTAGTGTTATTGCCCATTGTTTTTTCTTGGTAAATGTTTGTGCTCACAACTTTTTCAAATTTCTTAGTAGAAAACCATCAGATGAATCATTACTTTTCACATTTGACTCTACATGTTTGCATGTAATACCCTGTCATGTGATGCTCCTAATGCAGGAATGATTAAAGCTCTGCCTAACTCTAATGCTTTCCTTTCATTCCAGACATCCAATCAGGGATGCCAGGTTACTATGGCAATGAAGTCCCTCAAAATGCCCGGGACAACAGCTGTCCAATTTGCAAGAAAGTTTTCTGTGGCAAGTGGTATCTGGATATTCATATGAGGACCCACACAGGAGAGAAACCGTACACATGTAATATCTGTAGGAGGGGCTTCTCCCAAAAAGGCAACCTACGATCTCACATGGTGACACATTACAAACCGGACTCTTGATTGACACCTGTTGAAGTTTCTGGAGATGTAAAGTTCTTGTTGCCTGTTTTATTGTGTGTAGATATTGCAGTCATCCTAAAATTGCTGTTTTCTTAAATTGATTATCTGTATGTTAGTTCTTTGAAACTTCATCTTTATTGTAGTATACTTTTGTAAGTGTAGTCTAAGTTAAAAAATCTGGTCAATATGACAACAAATTAAAGAAGATCACACAAAAAAATGATTGTATGGAGAAAAGGATATTATTTGTTTTGAAGCTAAGATAAGAAATCCTGCATCTTATTCGATTGGTTATGTTTTCTTGTTGACGTAAAAATTGTTAAATAAAACAATGGATTGATTATACTCCAACTAGTGATGTTAAAGTACATGAAGAGAGCTGCCTTTGCTTTTTCTACAAGAAATAAGGTGTTTTTTATTGTTCCTCATTTTACATTTTTTTACAGTTAACGCACCGTAACATGAGTTATGTAACATACTTATGTTCGCTTATGAAATGTTACTCTTGGTAAACTGTTAAAAGAGATAAAATGTTTTGTGGATATTCATTCACATTTATTGATGGTGTATAGTATGTTCTTTGTTTTTGCTTTTGAGTGTCTTCTAATTTTTTCCTTCCACCAATTTTTATTCTTTAAGTTGTACTCTAAATAGTAAATAAGCTTAAACAGTTAAAAAGGCCATTTAATTATATTTTCATAATTATGGTACATACACTGCAAATCAGGGCTCAGTTTTAATCAGAGAATATATTCTACTGGTAGGCCCTTGTTTTCAGACATTGCTTATTCTATCCAGACATTCCTCTTTCTACCCATACATCCCTCATTCTACCCAATCATTCTTTAAACCCAGACATTCCTCATTTTATTCAGACATCCCTGGTTCTACCCATATATCCCTTGTTTTACTGAGACATTGCTTGTTCTACTAAGATTAATCTTGTACTACCAAGACATTCCTTGTACATCCCAGACATTCTTGTTCTACCCAGACATCCTGCATTTTACCCAGACATCCCTTGTTCTACCCAGAAGATGCTTGTTCTACCCAGACATTCCTTGTTTTACCCAGACATTTATTGTTCTACCCAGACATCCCTGGTTCTATCCAGGTATCCTTTGTTCTACTATGACATCCCTTGTTCTGCCCAGTCATACCTCATACTATGCAGACATTCCTTGTTCTACCGAGACATTCCTGGTTTTACCCAGACATTTCTTGTTCTACCCAGACATCCCTTGTTCTATCCAGATATCCCTTGTTCAACTATGACATCCCTTGTTCTGCCCAGTCATACCTCGTTCTACCCAGACATTCCTCGTTCTACCCTGACATTCCTCATTATAACCAGACATCCCTTGTTCTACCTAGACATTCCTTGTTCTACCTTGACATCCCGCTGTTATGATAATAATATTGGTGGGATGTTTCTGTAAAAATAAAAAAATGAGAACTCTATTTTAGTATTGAGTTTGCATTAACCTAGCCATCGCCCCAAACTGTATTAAATAATATTAAGTTGAATAAAGCTTTTTTTATCATTTATCAACCAAAACAAATGGCTGTATCATTTATCATACTTTGTACCTAAGTGTTCAAATTAAATCAAACAAGGGGCGCTATGACATAGCAGTAGAGTCGCTGATTTGTAACTTCTTACAGTTCAGAGTCTCTCTGCATGGCAAAGAAGATAATGTAGGAAGGTCTTCCAGCTTGAACAATATTTATACATCTTGGTGAAGTTTAAAGTGTTGATGCCAATTTACATTTAGCAAAAGCTTAAATGTTTTACATAATTTCTAACAAGACTTTTTTCTGTTTCAGAAATAGCTACTTACATGTCACCATCTGGGTCAAGAGGTGTGGACTCATCATCAGGATATGTATCGAATTACTGTGGAGGTGGAGCTATGAAAGAAAAAAGCCAATCACGTTTGAAGCATTTGACATGTCCTGTTTGTGGCAAGGTTGTGTGTGGGAGATGGTATCTTCAGAGTCACATGAGAGTTCATACTGGGGAAAGACCATATAAATGTGAAATGTGTGGAAAAACATTCTCCTTTCCAAGTGGTCTTAGAACTCACAGAGTGACCCATTTTACATAAGGGTTTGGACCCCTCCACTTAGTTTTGAGATGTTGTAAATTTAATATGTTAAAAAACAAAAACAAATAGGAAAATGCAACAAGGAGAAATTTTATATGATGTGTTTTACATAGCAACATAAACTAATTAAGCATTAACTGTAAGCAATGACAAACATTATATTAAGTTTTCAGGCTACTGATTGGTCAGATGTGAAAAGGTAAAAATAACAATTAAGACCTTCCCTTTGTGTTAAATATTTCTAAGGTCAAGTTTAGGATAATTTACTTGTGTCCTTTATCTAAGACTTTAAAAAGTGCAGTGTTTCTTACATAGTTGACATTTGAACATCATCAGTAATGTCTTGTTTAATTAGTTTGTAGCTGTCATTAAATCAATGCTTTTTATTTAAAGAATATCTTATTTTATCTGCTGGTATTTGTAAACTCTCTAATTCCTGTTGACTTTTAAGTTACTTTGTTCTTGTACTAAGCCTGAATGAAACTGTTTATTTTTTTCATTTGTGTTATTTCATATGTGAGTTATAATATTTGGCAAATTACAATAAACATGTTTTAGTACTTTCACCCTCAACTTGACCTTTTTATGTTTGATGTAAATAGACATGTAAGAAGCTAGTTTGTGCTGCCATGTTAAGGTCCCAGAGGATTAAAAAAATAACAAATACAGGCATAAGTTGTCACTTTAAGGTTTGTGATGTGAAAGAAGAAGTCACTTTAAGGTTTGAGAAGTGAAAGAAGAAGTAACTTTAAGGTTTGAGATGCAAAGGGAGAAGTCACTTTAAGGTTGGGCATGCAAAGGAAGAAGTCACTTTAAGATGTGAGACATTAAGGAAGGACACCCATACAGCTATGATACATGTATATATCAAGGAAGAAGTCACTGAAAGCTTCGAGATGTCACTGGTCTTTTTAAGCTTACAGATGTTATCGAGGGCCCAGTAAACTCTTTGATGTAATTATGTCAGTAAGTTTTGAGATGTTGGCAGTCCTCCAAATTAACTTCTAATAATAACATGCTATTCATACTTGTAACATTTGGAGATTCATTAATCTGACACACATTTGAAAATGCCCCTTAGTTTGGTTTCAGAAACAACATTTTTTTTAAGGTTTAGTGTTTGTTATTGTACTGTAATTGGAGCCACCATCTGTGCAAAGCCCAACCAATTTCTTTCTGAATTTACTTTCAAGATCCAGAGAAAAAAACACTTGCCCATCAGGTGACAAACTTTATAAAATTCACATGTCTGCTTCTAAAGTTAGCCACCATGAATGATCGGGTATGTGTTAATTTTCATGACTGTTAGAGAAGAATTCACTGAGCACAATGAGATATTTAGGAAGTTTTCCATTAAGCCCTGAGATGTTAAGGTGGTCCAATTAAGCTTTAAGATGTCAAGTATGAAGATCTTAGATTTTGATGAATAAGTTATTAAAAGCTTTGAGTTGTACTGGAAGTAGTCACTTTAAGCTCTGAGATGTTAAAGAAGATGTGATAGATGTACTGAGCACAACATGTTTGCTGGTAAACTTTGCTCATTTTTGCCGTAAAGAGTTTTGAGCGTATAGCCGAGATAATCAGAGGCTGTTAGGCTAGTATTGATCAGGAGTTCCTAATTCGAAGTCATGACTTGATCTGAAGTTCCTATGTTCGCACCAACATAACTGTAATGTGTACTGTTCTAATGTAGTTTTTATATCAAATTCATTTTAATCATTGCATCAAATTCCAGACAAATGTCTTAAATTGCTTTAAGAGATACTATGTCCAGAATTACATGACCTAAGCATTTCTTAATTAAGGATGGTTGGTGAATATAGGTCTTAGTTACAAGGAATTAGCAACTATTGACGAATATAGTTGGTCAGAAGTGTAAATTTTACAAATGGCTCAAGTATATATATTTTTATTTTACAAAGTACTTTTTTGTTAGTTCTACTAATTAAAGCACCGTAGTAATAATCTTATTAAAACTGATGATGATTCAAAAAACAAAACATGAAGGAACTTTTCTTAAAATTTTCAATTCTTTGATATTTATTGCAAAGTTTCTTTATGACACATCCAAATTAAAACAAGCAACTCTCAACAATGATAGCAAATGCGTAAAAAAACAATGAAGACAACAATATTAAAAGTAAAGAACAAACTGAAAACTTTTCAAACGTTTAATTTTTCCTGAAAGAAAACTTTACTTTTTCTAATTATTGTTTTCCCATTCATTTCAGGTATCCCATCTATTCTCCAGGTAGGCTCCTTGGGTTCCTATGGAGACATGTCAGCGGAAAAAGTTTCACAAAGAGTCGCAGACAGCAGTTGTCCAATCTGCAACAAAGTTTTCTGTGGCAAGTGGTACCTGGATATCCATATGAGGACACATACAGGGGAGAAACCATACAAGTGTAATATTTGTGGACGCAGCTTCTCTCAGAAAGGCAGTGTAAAAGCCCACATGGTCACACATTTCAAATGATGTAACAATATCAAGAACCACAAGCAAGGATGATTTTGTATGTTGGATATTGGGTATATTTTTATTCATGTGTCGTGTTGCTTTTTTATGGATTGGTTGGTTTGAGTTGGATTTTTGTGACCCCAACACCATATTTTGTTTGACTGTAGATGTTATGCCTTTGAATTGAACATGATGCCTTAATGTTGTACCCATTAAAAGTCTAGAATAATGTCACAGCTAGTTATGTTGGCTGAATACTGTTTACTAGCCTTCATAGACCAAAGAAATGTGAGGGGTCTTGGCTGCAATTTACACAAGACATTTTAACTACCAAGTGTTGCACTTTTCATATGTACTGCTTGATTAATTCTCTGATTAAACTAACTCTGGTACTGTGATAGGTTTAAAGCCAAACACAGATATGCTAGGCCCTGTTTCTTTATCGAAACATAACAATAGTCCTTAACAAAGAAAGCTAAGTTAAAAAAGTTGTTTCATGCAATCACAGTTGTAAAAAATAGTAGTTCAACAAGTGGTTGGTCCAGGTGTCAGGATAATGTAAAGGGATGTGGTATTATAATAGATTTTCATGGCATGCAATCACAGGCAACAACTTCAAGAGAACACTGTCTCTGAAAAACTGCTTTTTGGTAGGACATCCAACCTAACGCATCGTATCATCATTTGTTAGAACTATTGCCATTGATAAAAAGATCAGAGAAAAGATAAAGAAATAATTAAGGGTCCAGTATTAAACAGAAATCACTCCAATCCTTGGGTGGGTAAAAGACTTTATGTTGGTAATTCTTCTGCTGACTTGGTCTGTGCAGTGCTCTACCCAGACTTGTCTGGGTTACAAAAACAGCTGGACATTGCTATAATGACTAATTGTCCTTTTGTCTGGCTGCAGTGTATTTCAAAGACAAAACAAACATTTCAATCTGTTGGGATTTTTATAATTTTTTGTGAAGTATTCATATTGTTTTATTAAACATATTTGTTTATATTGTTATTTTAGTCCATTTAATCAAATGGTTTTTTTTACTGCTTTTTAAAAATGAAGGGTTTGGGAATCTTGTTAGTGGGGTAGGGGTAAGGGAGGATTACTTGGTCAATCCTCGACTAAGACGTTTGATTACCAAAATCTATCAAAATGGTTCTAGAAGCCTGTTTTTAGGTGTACCATACCAGTGTCAGTATGATGATACCAACTGTACTATGTCAAGTGTTGATGTCATGTTATTGCAGCTCTATGTATGCCTCAAATAAACGTCTATCAGGTATTGAAACCAATTCAAGACTTTTCTTTTTATGAGAATTTATACTTGTTGTTTTAATGTTAGCTTGCATATTTCACAGTTTATGTTTGTATGAATGATAGTCAAATAACCCATACGGCCATGCCTGCATATACATAATACTGTAATGTTCCTGAGATTTATGGTACTGTTGAATTCCAGTTCAATGCTGCCAATTAATACATTCAGTATTAACAAAACATAAAATTACATAAGATAAAATAAGTCAGTGTTTTGTTCTATGTTGCTTATGTCACTGAGACTGTAATATGAGGGAAATATAACAAAATCATGGAAGTTTGTGACCCAGCAGCTAGAGCTGTCAGCCCCTTAATACATGGGTTCGAGCCCCAGTTGGGACAAAAACTTTCATGTGAAGGGTTCTTTCAGCTGACATGTCTTCCTCAATGAGTCTGTTGTCTATCTCCACCAGTAATTAGTTGGATGTTGCTAATATGATCATAAGTCATTACACTGTAAGAATATAAACAAAAGTTAACATGACACATGAAAATGTGTAAAACTTTTGTTCTAAAAATACAAATAGAATATATCTGCATTCAATATATTAAAACTTAACAATTTAATTTGGGTCCTTCTGTTGTATTTGCCTGAAAAAGGTTGACAACATTAAAAATAGTAACCAACATTTTGAATTAAACATCTATGTTTTGTATACCATCTAAGGTTACTCTTTAGGAATCACCATTCAACACAGAAGACACCACCACCGTAATGGTGTTTCCAGCAAGTAAAGTGTATTCAACACAACACTGCCACCATAATGGTGTTTCCAGCAAGTAAAGTGTATTCAACACAACACTGCCACCATAATGGTGTTTCCAGCAAGTAAAGTGTATTCAACACAACACTGCCACACTTTATGGTGTTTTCAGCAAGTAAAGTGTATTCAACACAACATACCTCCACCCTAATGGTGTTTCCAGCAAGTAAAGTGTATTCACCCCAACACAGAACACACCACCACCCTAACAGTGTTTCCAGGAAGTAGTGTTAACGTACTCTCACTATTTTCTATAACATGCACAGTTAACTATCAGCAATCAAGCTTATACAAATAGTGTAGATCCAGATTGGCACCATTTGCTACTGAATCTCTAGTAGTATGTCTAGGCATCTTTGCAGTAGACGAAGGGAAACTACTAATATTTTTTCAGTTATTAAAAGATAACATTATAACAGTTTACTATTTGTATCTCTTGTTGTCTTGCTACATTGGTAACAGAATACATTTTGAGACAATGAGAACCAGACAAATTGCCATTTATAATTTTTATGTTAGATGAACTCCCCTGTCAAATAATGCAATGGACATAAGCAGAAGGTTAAAGGTCTGGAACCAACAATAGTTGACCCACAGTACTGCCAGAGTATACTACTGTCACCTCGTGCTAGTTACATCACAGTACCATGTTTCACTAGATCTGTTTTCTTACGTGCTCAAAGTTCATTTAGTCTTGCATTTTATAATCACATTTGCATCTAGTTAAATCTGCCTGCACATACTTGAGTTAACATTTGTTGTCTGACCCAGCCTTTGATTTTCTCATCTAATTGTGGAAAAATGTTGCATTTTTGTTCACTGAAGCTGTAACTCAGTATGTACTGCATTAACTCAGCCTTTTTAATTAGTTCGAGGATTATGACAGCTTTTAAGTATAGGGAAGCCATTATAGTAAGAAGTAACATAATTTATGTCATTTGGACAGCAATTGAAGGTGCCGAAATCAATATTCACCCCTAATATTTAGTTACTATGATCTGGTGTTGAATAAATGTAATCTTAGTATATTTAAATGATCTTCATTAAATAATTCACAGCATGCCATAACAGTAATGGCAGGTATCTTTAGTTCAAATCTTACATAATTCTTCCATCTATTTACAGGGACATCCATGGGATACGGTCAACAGTCTTCTAGATCTATTCAAAATCAGCAGTTAGTTGCCATGGACAACCAGGCTCACCAGAATGCCTCTAGTAGTGTTTGTCCAATATGTAATAAAACATTCTGTGGGAACTGGTATCTTGAGGTTCATATGCGAACACACACAGGAGAGAAGCCATTCAAGTGTAACATATGCGGACGCGGCTTCGCTCAGAAAAGTCATCTTCGTAGTCACATGGTGACCCATTATAAGATGGCCACAGAGTAGTTGTAAAATTCTGACAGAAAGTTTGGATCAGTAGATTTACAAAACCATTTAACATTTCCAACTTGTTACAAGATGTTGGTAGAAAAATATCAGATTTTCACAAGGAAAATTCAACCAGAAGATACCAACAAATGAGTTTAGGCCAGATTTCAAATCCATTCTAAGGTGGCAGCATAAGTATAATTTCTCTGTGAATGATTTTTAGCAGTAGTTGTGTTTAAGAAGTTACCCATGAACAGTAAACAATGTTGCTCAATCAACAGTTTTGAAGAAAGCAAGAGACGATGTTGAGATGGCACAAGGTTATACAATTTTTTGACTCACTTGACTCTGAGGTCATTGGCAAGCATGTTTTAAAATCATGTCCATGTTGACTAACAATATGCTTGAGGTTGTACCTCAGGTTTGCTTAGTTGGTAATGATGTCTCAAAGCAGCAAGCTTTGGCTTTGTGCTTATAAAGTTGAAATGAAATGCATCTCAAATTACTCAAGTTTTATTTGTGGACTTCTTGAGTCGCATGTTTATATTAACATATTACGTGTCACATAATTTTTATCTGATTTTACATCTTTTAATTACACATACATCATTGGTAAAATCAGAACTGGATATTTTTTTATTTCAAGGTCATTCAGGAGGGGGAAATTGGGCACATTAAGGGAAACTTTAAACCTTCAGTATACAAAACTGTTCTTATTCTTAATGTGTTACATTTCCTTTTGTTTTAACTGCATATTGACACATAAAGACAAAAACATAATTACAATTTTTATAGAATTAATTGAAGATACAAGGTATTTGAAAGATGAAGAATATGTACATTTTAAGGGGTGTCCGGGTGGGAGAACTGTAGTGGGCGAGCCGATTTCAAAGCTCCAGTCAGCCATAAAACAAAACCTGTTGCAAAGGACAAAGTTTTAATCTTTAATCATTAGTTAATATCCCACTTGCATGCTTATCTTCTGAAACAAAATGATGGTCATTAATGGGTGGTTGTTGAGTAAACACGTTACTTACTTGGAATTGTGAAGAATTTATTCTTTATAAGTGAACAAAGCTCTGGAACATATCAACAAAGTAGATACTCTGAATAGACAAATAGTGTGAGGCTATAAGGAAATGCCACACCCAGAAAACTGGAAATTGGAAGCTCAATAGACCATTTCAAACCAAGCGTCTAGCCAATCCTATTCCGCTGATCAAGTAGACGCTTTGTGAGAAAATCTCGCGAGACTCGACCTGTTTTGCAAAACTGGGGGCTCTTCACTTCCGGATTTTGTATTATCTAATTGAACGTAATACAGTGCTGAAAATCATGAAATTGACAAAAGTTCAACGTCTGAATAACCATAAGTTGCTAAATAGTGCACGTATACAATCATCAATTGAAAGTTAAATAAAACAACCGTAATAAAAACGAACTTATATCACGTCCATTTACATGTTAAATATTAAAGAAATTATAATCATTACCGCCATTAAATTTATCTGGCCACACATGATCATCATCATGATCCCATATTACCTGTATAATCACCTTTAATCATCATCATCAGCAGCAGCATCACCGCCATCACGATCTACATCGTAATCGTCATGGGCATCACCGTAACCGTTTTTACCATTTACATAATAATCATAAACAGCATCGGTATCACCGTCATCATTATCAGCAGTAGCAGCAGCAGCATCACCGTCATTTGCATCATCATTACTTTAGTTACAGGGGTATGGATCTTTGTCAAGCAAATTATCTTATGCTTCTAATCTTAGTTGTTATATATCTTATAATGAACAATGTTGTAAATTTGGACAATAGTGTCAAAATCCCTATTTCTTAATGCATCGGTCACATAATGCGCTAATACGTATAAATGAATAATAGGAATTCGTGGACTACGATTCAAAATCTGCATACAACTTTTGACTTTACTTGATTTGCAATTATTTGAATGAGGGTCTACACGCCTGGCTACGTCTTATATTCCCATTCATGGCTTGAATGTTCTATGCCAAAATGTGGTCTAAAGTGGGCCCTATCGGGTACTTAATTTTTGTACCCATTTAAAGATAGAAATGTATTAATTTAAGTTTTGTAAATTCATATTACCGGGTATGTTTCTCTATGGGCGTGGGTCTCTTTCATACCATCATAAAGTTCTACTCTAATTGAATCCCTAATTTTATGACATGAGCGGACACCCCAACTAATTAAGCTAATTGGCAGTTTTATGACACCTTGTTTGTCTAGTGGACAGGAAGTGTGACCGTGTTTGGGCGTCTTTTCCCCTTCGCAAGAATTAACACATGCATCCGCTATGCAGCTGTGTTTGAAACTGTCACCATATGGCAGTCGTGTGGTTTATGACCTTCACCATTTACAGACCAATATGCATTGACTTACGCGAGGACAACAAAAAGGACAAAACACTAAGGTCTACAATATCTTTTTTGGCTCATAAAAGGACCTAACGCTATATTTAGCAGTACCCACAATGGTGCACTCTTTCCCAACCCCACTATTTTTTCGTTAAGAAAGAGGAAACGTGGATGATACAGGAGCAACTTTCATGGAATTTGTAAAAACTGCATCAGTTAAAATTGCCTAATAACTTCTATTTTTAACTTGCTTGTGGAGTAAGTGTGTCATCTGTAACATAATGTTGTATGATATATTATGCTGTTATCATGCTGGGATTATAGTTTTTAGAGAAGTTAGTCAGAGTTCATTCTCGATTTAAATGATTTTTTTATCATTTCTTTTAGTAAATAATTTGAAGCATATATTTAGACACCCTAGAAGTGCATGGTTTTGAAGTGTATTTAAAAGTTATTCTAATAATATTGCGATGAAACTATGGTGACAGGCTCAAAACTTGTGAAGGAAAATTTGAATATTTTTGTTTGTTTTTCAAGACATGTTATTTTGAGATTTTTATTAGCTCACCTGAGCACACTGTCCTCAGGGGAGTGATTAAGGGCCATCATGACCCTCTTGTTAAAAAACACTTTCATAAAAAAAAAAAAACTCATTCGAAGTCATCATCATCTTTTTATACATGTGCGATTGTGCACCATTGTAAAAAATCTTCGATGCATGTTTAAATGCCAGTTCTTATTTGTATATTATGTTAAGTTCAAATTGATTTAAAACTTTAGTTAAAATTGTGTTGTAACATGATTATACTTTTAATGTTTTGTTACCTTAGTTATGTCTGTGTACATTGTGTGTCTGTATAATGCATCAGTGTGTGTGTATGATGTCCATGAGTGTGTGCAATGTAATAGTCATGGTTATGTATGTGTGTAATGTTCATGGGTATGTAATGTTAATGGGAGTGGGGGGTGTATAAAGTTGTGGGTGTGTGTAATGTTCAGGGGGTGTATATGTGTACAGTATAAAAGGTTATGTATATGTATGTGTATAATGTTCATGTGTACGTGTGTGTTCTTGGGTGTGTAACTTTAATTATGTTTTGGAATGATAAAGCCACAAAATGACATGATAAAAATACAATAAACATGGAGTTAACATTTATTAAAAGTTGTTTCCTTTTGCAAAGTGATTTATATGCTGGGCAAGACAGGTCACTAACCAACACCTTTTTAGATGTAATTGTTTTTAGCATCTTTATATATTTTAATGTTTAAAAATTTACGATAAGTGATGGAAATGTGTTTTTATTTTGTTGGGGAGTAAAAAATGCATTTTTACTTTTCAAAAAGTTTGTGTAAAGACTATCTGAAATTAAAAACAAACTACTCTTGAAAAAATAAGAATACATGTACTAGAAAAATATGGCAGGTTTTAAAAAACATTGTCCATTTTTGTTTGTGAAAAAATTACCATGCCATTACAGATAAAGCAACTCTTGAGTTATGTAAGTGTTTAAAGTTTACAGTTTTAATATTGGTCAGATCAGTACAATACATCCACTCAACTTGATTAACATGTTTAATTAAAATAACATTTCCAACTGAAAAGCATAAGTTTATCCTCTATGGATTGGCGTTGTAAAAATCATCTTGATTCAACATGTACTTCTAGGAACAAATTGAGTTTTTATTTGAAATATTATCCAGTTCCCCCGTTAGGAATACTACATTTCTATTGACACTGACAATATTTTTATTTCTCTAATTCAGATGCACTTTTTGAAAACTACCAACAATTCCTCGTCACTAAGGCAATTAAGAGAAGCCAATATAGCCAAGGTGTCACGGACACCAACCGTTCATCTCCTAACATTGATGTTCCCATGACATCTTCAAGCTCATCTAGCTTCATGCCAAGCACCCAGAATCCGTCCACATCACGAAGTCAAGCAGATCATTTCCATGGCAACGAGGACCGACTCTCATCTGGTAGACTGCAACTCGTGTGTGAATACTGTGGGAAAACATTCCGAGACAACTGGAAGAAAAATGATCATGTTAGGAAACACACAGGAGAGAAGCCATTCAAGTGTGCCCTGTGCCAAAAGCAGTACACACGAGCACAGACTCTGAAAGGACACATGCTACATGCTCATTTTGAGGAATTTTCAAAAGGAGATATGGACATTTAAACGTATGGAAACAAAAAATTTTATACCATCACCACTTGAATGTAATGCTAGGAACATTTTCACTGCTGTAGCATATATTGTAAAGCACTTTGAGAAACTTTTAAAAGGACAGTAAATTTGAAATGTTTGAAAAATGAGTTCTCTTAGTTTCTTTGTTTGATTTTTTTTTGTTCCTATAATAATACCTTATCTATTAACCCAGATTATACTACCTTTTATTAGTTACCTATACTAATACTTAGCCATATTCCTACACTGCCATGCTAAGGAGGAAGAGTATTGGCAAGGCCTTACCGTACAGCTCTTGGTTACAAAATTACCTATTACAGTTGACATTTTTATATATTCTGCCAGTTTACATTCCTACTTGTCTAACATTTCTTATTATTAATGCATTCTTACACAGATGTTAACTTTTAATGTTACTATTGTGGTAAAATTTCAAGTCTTTCCAAAATTGATATTTTCATCATTTTCCATAATTTTGTTAAACTTGTAGTATTGTTGTAACATTGTCACTCCTTTAAACTCTCAGCAGACCACAAACCTACATTTGTTGGTATCTCTTTACCAACTTTAAGTGACACTATCAGTTAGGATAATTACCAGATATCTGCACATTGCCAAGCCCATCCAGTGGTTCCCATGGCAATAAGAGTCAAAGGGCATTGGCCAGATTTTAAGTGGAATGTGAATTTTGTGGACAAATATTTTGAAACACTTGGAAGAAAAATAATCATGTTCTAAGACACACCGGAGAGAAGCCGTACAAATGTGACTTGTGCCCCAAACAATACACACGCTCAAATAAACTTAAAGCAAATGTTTTATATGCCCATTCTGAGAAATACAAACATTTAATTGTTTGATTTGACACTTTAACAACAGTCATGAGCTTATGACATATGTTTTATACATTTACTCTGAAGAAAATTAAAAATTAAATGTTTGACTTGTGTCTAACAACAGTCATAACCTAGTTAGCTTAAAGCACATGTTTCCTACATTCACTCAGAAAAAATAATCTTTTAAATGTTTGATATGCTTGCTGTAAGAAATCCACAGAGGGTGCTTTTGTCCTAGTGTATAGAGCTGCTATCTAGTACGCCTTTTGTCTCTTCTGCTTTTCACCATGCAAGTTTTAAGTCTTGATTGGGGCAATGTCTTCCAACATTTGTCTGAGTTCTCCCTCCACCAGTAAAAGCAAGGCACTGCTATAATGACAATAATTATGTCATACCTATGTATTTAAACACTAAGAAATCTACACATGGAGATACTACACTTACCATAATTGTTGATTAACAAAAAGGTCCTCTACTGTACAGTTAGTGTTAATTTCTTTTGTATAAGGATACATTGTGAGAAAGTTCAGAAAGGTCATAAATAAACACATGAGATAAAGTTCTGTGAGGCTTCTGGTTTTAACTGTTTTGTTTGATATATATTGTGCATTTATCAAGTTACATTTTGAAGAATTTATAAATACTTGTGTTCTTCTTGAAGAAAGTTCTTTTCAATTTTGTGTTTGTCATAAGTAGAAAAAAAGATTAATGATTTAATATATAAAATATATGGTGATCAAGAAGTATGTAAATTTTGATTTTTGTATACACCAGGATTCTATAAATACAGATACATGTGGGAGAAAGTTTGCTTGTAGTACTGTATATTGCCTGCCCAAATGATTACAACCTCCTGTATCAATATTAAACTTCAATGTCATGTTGAACCATAATTCATTCTGTTAAACCATAAGCCAATGCCCTCTTGAACCATAATTGATCATCCTTTTGAACCATAATTCAACCTTGTGTTGAATTATATTCTGTTAAAAAATAATTTCCTGTTATGCTGAACAGTAATTTAACTATATTCTGAAACAAGTTTTAAGCTTTGTGTTGATCAATAACATATAAGCATGTAAAACAATCATGTAAAAATATGATAAATAATATAATAATGTTTTGAACAATTATATTTAAATGGTACTGTTTTATAATTTGTATGTAAATAATTTACTGTTGGGACCATAATTTTACATGTTTAACAAAATATTATAAAATGAAATTGAGCTTGAAGGTGGTATCTGTTTACCTACATCTAATGCCAGTAACAACATCTTGTCCTGGTTTTGGGCAATTTGGTGCATAGTTGCTTCATAAACTTGCACTGAAGTTTAAGTAAAGGTTGTTCATAATATTACATAAATAGTTAGACAGTACATATTGTGAAATATATCACTTTTTATAAAATGTTTATTTTATCCAAATCTTTAAATAAGCACAATCGGGGTTTCAGCTAAAAATAGATGGCGACGGCAGAGCTGATTAACCGGATGATAATGTAATATGATCTCAAAATTAAGTGGTCACATGCCTTGTAAAAAGATACCTGTGTGGCATGGCTCAGATAGGAAATACGTTTTTGTAATGATAGGTTGGGTGTTTCGCTTTGTTTTTCATCTGCATGTAGGGCACAAAAAAACAGCATTTTTGAGGATCTTGACAGGTAACAATAATTTATTTGGTTACACAAGAGAAAAATAATAAGTAGTAGAAACTGTTGGATGCCACCTTTAAGTGAACACCATAGTTTGTCCTAATGAAAAGGGACATAAATATCTATGTTTTTAAATGCCCTTCTGGAAAGTTTAATTAGAGCAGCATTGATTTGTCCTACAATGAATTTATGCAAATTTGTCTTTTATATAGCCATGTATCACCAACTTTGAAATGTCCACATGTATATTCTAATATAGGCAAACATTTTACCTTTTTCAGTCAACCATTCAGCTTTCAACCACAATCTTATTACACCATCTGCAAGGGACACCAATTATATGCATGGTGTCATGGAGCCTTCCGTATCGCAGAGCTCCTTGAGTCATTTCCTGGGTAACGAAAGCCGACAGGTGGGCGGCAGATTGCAGCTTGTGTGTGAATTCTGCGGGAAGACATTTCACAACAACTGGAAGAAAGATGATCATGTTCGGTCGCACACAGGAGAGAAGCCATATAAGTGTGACTTGTGCCCGAAACAATACACACGTGCACAGACGTTGAAGGGACATGTTTTAGCAATGCATGTTTTGAAATGAGATATGGACCTTTAAATATATGAAGTAAAATAATGTACATGTACCAGTGTAATGTGTTTGTGGTTAGTGCTTCAGACGCTCTTACAACTTGTCGATGCTATGAAAAGCTTTGCTGAATGTTATAATGTTCTGCTTGAAAAAATCAACCTATATGGTCCATTTAGTATATGACTGGACATATTGTTAAAACCAAGACAGGACTGCTTAGTGGAAAATCATGTTGCATCCTCTCTACACAAGTTAGTTTGAACTTTAAACAGGAACGTTTACAGTTGATCAGTGACAGCTGCTGTACACACACTACACAGGAAAAGTAACAACTGTGTGGGAATTGGCCCTAAAGGTATAAATGTTTACGTACAAATGAGATATGGAGGTGTCTGTCAGAGCAGTTAAAATGGCGACTGTAACTCCTTGCTGCCTGGGTTTGAGTCTCAGTCGAGCAAGAACTTTCATGTGGGAAGGTCTTCCAGCTGATCTGCAGTGCGCCAGTGATTCTTCCCAGGCATCTTTTAGGGTTCTTCCTCCGCCATAGATTAGATAGATGTCACCAATATGATCATCATTGTGTTAATGTTATATACAAAAGAAAACAAAAACATATAAATGCATTGAAGTGTGTGAATTACTTACAGTTTGATTGAAGTAGGACCATTGCTGTAATTGTTGCTGTAAAAAACTCTTTTCAGTGCATGCTTACTGCTTTTTGTAATACCTTATACTTAAATGAATCACCATATATTTTCAACTAGTAACTTTTTAAAAGATTAACATTGTGTAACAGCAAACTGTATGTGAATAGTTTAAAACAATGTGTTAAAAACTACTCAGTATAGCACAGTCTGACAAGTTAGCAAGTTTAAACAAACCACAAAATATTTGTTGCTGTTGGATTACAATATGTATATATGTTCATGTATATTTAACAACTTTATTGATATTCCCTGTAAATAGAAACAGTCATGCTGATTTTCATCTCAAAGTAAAAAATAAAGCAAAATTTTGCAGTTTTTAATTTTGACACAAAATTCTAGTTGAACCTAGTATTTGATAAAAACATTCTTGATATTTTTTCGTCCTTAAATCAAATATAATTCTTACATTAATACAAAAATATTATAAAATTATCTAAATACTTTCAATCAAGAAATTTAAAAGTGGCAACTTTTTTTACAAGCATTTCTTAACCATGTGTTGTATTTTTGTGTGTTAATTTCTTGGTTTCTTATTTTAACAACATAATTTATTTTCCCTGTTGTTATGGATTGGGGATGTCAGAATTTATAAATTACTGTAAGATTATTTATCGATAGTATTTTGTTAATCTGAAAAAAATACAACCTTAAACATATTAAACACATTGTTTAAATCATAAAACACGAAATGAAGTGCACATTTATATAGTGCGCACTAAGCTTTGCTGCACACTTTTGTATAATGCAATCTAATCTTTATTGTAAATAATTGCATACACTGGTATGTGCCTATTTATAATTGTTTAGTCCCATATGGTCTATTCTGAATTCCCTGTTTTGTCTACAGTAAAAATCCCATTTCATCACTCACATTTGGCCTACTCCCATTTTGGCAACACCCTATTGGCCCACGCCCATTTCATCAACTCCTATTTCATCTACTCTGGGTTAAGACAGAAGTCCCATTTCACTTTCCTTTTATTGATCATTTTAAATAATTGTGCATTAAGAAAATTGTTTACTCATGACTGAAGTATGTGTTGTGTTCAGTTTATAAAGTTACAATAGAACACATAAATTTATCATATATATATATTTTTTTTATAATTTGCAACAAGTTTGTTTCTTATAAATGTGACATAATATATTAATGATGCTACTATGTTGATTTATACCTTTAAAATGTGAACCACTATTTTATATTTTTATTCCCTATCCCTTTCCAGTTTGGAATGCCAAGTGGAGCGAGCAACAAGGATTGGATGAATTAAACATCAGGATGTATGAGTGTCACATCTGTGGTCGTAAATTGGCCAGTCGCTGGAAGTTTGAAGCCCATGTGATCATTCACACTGGAGAGAGACCATACACATGTACATTATGTGGGAAATCCTTTAACAGAAAATACAACAGGGATGTCCATATGAAAAGACATTCAAATCTGCCACTAAATTGACATGATATTCCAGTTTGCCATGCAGTTGACTTGACATTCAAATCTGCCACAAATTTGACATGACATTCAAATCTGCCCAAAAATGACAAGACATTCAAATCTGCCACTCAGTTGGCATAACATTCACATTTACCACTCAGTAAACATGACATTTAAAACTGCCACACATTTGACATTCACATCTGCCTCTCCTTTGATATTACAGTCAAATCTGCCTCTCAGTTGACTTTACATTAAAATCTGCCATTCAGTTGACATTACACTCAAAGCTGTCACTCAGTTGACATAACATTCAAATCTACAACTCAACATGATATTCAAATCTGCCACAAAAATTACCGTACTTGACATTAAAATCTGCCACTCACTTGAAATAACATGCAAATCTGCCACTCACTTGACTTGACATTCAAATCTGCCGCTCACTTGACTTGACATTCAGATCTGCCACTCACTTGACATGACATTCAGATCTGCCATCTTACTGACATTTGTGTCCACAGACTGATAGTATTTTTTTAAAACCTGCAGAAATGGATTCTGAAAACATGATAATCTGCTGAAATATGTTAGTACAGATAGAGTACTTTTGTTATATTATGAATGGGATTTTGTGTCTCTGACTTCATAGAAAAACTATTGTGAATATTATAGATAACTTTTTTAACATGATTTTGTCTTTTAAACATTGTGTGTGGGTTAACAGATTCTGTATTTTAAAACCTGATTTTACTCTACATCAGAATATTTTTAAAAATGTACAAATAGATGAATGTTATTTAGTCCAGAGGTTACTGACATTGAGCTATTAAACTTTTAAATGACAAATATATAACATCATATTTCCTTTTGTGTTTTTATTCATAGCTGAAAGAAAAGGTAAATTCTTTTTTGCCATTTTCTTTTTTCTACAATAACACAAGACACTGTAACAAACAAGACACTGTGTAACAGGCTGTAGAGCACTGGTCTGTCACTAGCAAGATCTTGGGTTCAAATAATACAAAAAATGATTGTTTTTTTATTTTTGCTTTTATTACATTTTTATACTACTAGCTACTGATTAACTTGAAATATTGGTTTTAAGTTTTTAGAATTTATTTTTTTCCTGAGCCAAGCTAGCCATAATTTGGGATAGCTTTGTAAACTGTCAATAAATACGTAAATGTATACAGTTGGCATAGCACTTGGATAAAAGCAGATAAAAATCAGATTTTTTTCATGGGATATGTAATCAAATGATGGCCATTTCTATTTATTTGCTGTTTGAATAATAATAATAATAATATTTTGTATACAAGTTTTTGATAATATCAACTTGTATATATTCTTCTGTATTTGTATGCATTCTAGCATGTGTTTTGCTTCTTGTGTACATACAGTAGTATGTTTTTTTAACCAGATTTTATATTTAAAACTTGCTGGTTTAAGTTATTTTGTCACAAATAATAAATGAATTTTAATTGTTATTGTGCATGACATTTATCTTTACAATAATTATGAGTCAATAAAAGTTTTTTAAAATGTTTGCTATTTTAATCATTTACTGAAATTATAATTTAAACTTTTTTCACAGAGTGTTTTTGCTGGGGTGGGAAAATTAACAGGAGGGTATTCACCCGACCCTTCCGAAAAAATGGATTTTTTTTTTGTCCTCGAAATTTTTTTTCTGGAAAACTTTAAGAATTTAGGGAAGATTATAAGTAAATGTAGCATTCTGTTCCACGTTACATAAAACATTTTTCTACTGCATTGTTTCTTTAATTCACTTATAGTATACATGGTATGCCTATGGCACAAATGTTTAGACTTTCCAACATGTAACTTCAGTCCTTTACCTTATAAGATCCAAGTATGTGAGGAATTCTTCCAGCTGACCTGTGGACCTCTTGAAGTGCTAGAGAAAGTTATTTGCAAATAACCAATAACAGTGTCGGTATGAATAAATCAGATGAACTAAGAACCCTCTATATATCATATATATATTTTTTTCTTTTCAGTTCGAAGTTCTCACAGCAACCCTTCTTTATATGAGCCACAAAGTTTCCAGTCTGGTACCAGTGGATCCAGCAGTTTCAGCCACTTGGCATCAAACACTGACACTTTCAGCCAATCAGCGTCAAATACTGATGTTGCGGGACGTCCAGGAAAGTTTTGGTGTGATTTTTGCGGGAAAAGTTTTCCAGACAAATGGAAGATTGAGCAGCATGTGCGGGTCCACACTGGAGAGAAACCATTTGCATGTACCTGCTGTGGGAAACGGTTCCGACAGAAAGGCAGCCTCAAAGCCCATATGATTTGTCATTTAAAACAGATTTAAAAAATGAGGTTATCTTTAGTTATTGTGAAATGTTTAGTGACATTACCTTAGTTATTTGTTGGTTTTTTACACATTTTTAACTGATCTCTGTTATTTCTTGTTTCTGTTAAAGTATTTTCTAGCTCCACTTTAAAAAGATAATAATGGCATTATTGTCATGACCCAGTTGTCGATGTCCACATGAGTTAACCTTTTTATAATGGTCCATTTCTCAAAAACCATCAAAGATGTTCACTTTTCATACACGTACCCTAGAAACTCGGAAACCCATTTCTAAATAGCAGGTAACCCTAACATCAGTTGTAACTTAGTTATGTCCCTTTTCCTTGAAAAGTTCAATTATACTATCCAGCAATAAGAAAAGTGGAGCCTGCTGTCTACCGACAGCTCTTGTTAAACCCCCAGACGCAAGTATATGTCAAGACATTCTCTGACATGTCTACAGTAATTATAAAGCAGTATCTGGCGGTATTCATCAACTTCTACGGTAGTTTGTATTGCGTGTTCATGTTATACTTTTTTAATTATAATTACAAAGTTGCCCAAAGATATAGATAAGCTCCAGTGTTTATGACAATATTTGCTATGAAGGAAAATGTGAATAACAAATATTGTGTATATAGATTCCATTAATGTCAGTTTAACATTTAACATTCAAGTACCATATATTACATACAACTACAGGAACCCTGCATGTTTAGATTGCTAGCTTCAGCATATTGTTCTCATTTTGGCAAGTTACAAATAAAACATTCAGTTTGTCAATTTGAAAACAAGTACTGTTGCAATTTCTCCCATAGATAAGATGTCTGACTTTAGATGGCATGCCTGTTATTGAACCCATGACGGATAATGATTTTTGTTAGCAAGACTATTTACTGCACATTACTCCTAGTTGTAACTAACTAGTTCTACAAAAGAGCAAAGGGATTAATATAAATCAAGAACTTGTTTCCAAAATCACTGTTAACAGATAGGTTTCAACTTATTTTTATGTGATATCTTACCTTTTAAATACATCTTTTCAAACTTACTGTATGTAATGTAAATAACTAACTAAATCTTTTTCCAATTGAATATGGTGGTGACAAAGTTTGTATTTTCATGCAAAATTATTAAATCTGTGTTATAATCACGTTTCTGTTTTTATTAACCATCACTTATAGAAGGGTGGGGGTGCTATATAGGTGTCAGTTTGTCCATTCATCTGACTGTTGGACAAATTCCTTCTGTTCATTGCAGCATAGGCAGACAAAATCACTCTTATAAATTTTCCAAGGAAGACATAATCCCTCATCAGACTTAACTGTACACACCAAATAAAAATGTGGACAATTTGCAATAGAGATTTTGCTGGCCTTGGAAAATTAGGGATGGAGACTTTGTCAGCCTATGCTAATATGAACAAAAAAAGATTTGTCTGGTAGGGATTTTGTCTGTAGGTAATCACTGAAATAGCATGGTAGTTGCTGTGTCTCTCAATTGTTGTGATAGCTCAAGGTCCTTTTGTGATGATGTAGCTTTTCCAATAAAAAGAATGTACACGAATGACTGTAATTGCAATTTAGCTTGAAAACTTTCAAAGTAGATATTATTATAGTATGAATTTGTATAAAAAATCAATTTCTAAATAGAAACATCTTTTTAGGTATCAGGGGTCATATTCTTAAAGAACCATATTTCCTGACCCAAAGTGTGAAATTTTCCTAAATTATTACATATTTTCTCAGATAAATGAAAATATCTTAAGTTTCATTTGTAAAATCTGATCTTTTAAGAAATTATTTATCACTTTTTTTCCCTGTAGTTTCATAGTTTTAAGTCAACTATAGTTCTTTATGAATAGACCTCCCCCTCCCCCACCCCCACCCATGAAAAAACTGTAAGAAAGAATTACACCTTGGATAATGAACACTTCAAAATATTGTTTACCATTTGCCTGCTAAGCACATACTGACAAGGGTTAGGCAGATGGTGCAGATCCAGATCAGACAGCCTGCACTGGCAGCAATCTGGTCATGATCTGCACTAGTTGCTGCTCCGTCTAGTGCATATTAGTTATTAATAATTGTGGCATGACTAGAGTTAAAAATTGTTGTAATCTCTGCTTTACAGATTTTTTCTTTTTAATTTTCTGATTACCCAGCATCAAGTTGGTTGACATTTTAAAGAAGACCCATATGTACCTGTTCAGATAGATCATTTCACATTATTCATTGAATAGTTTTTTTACTGTATATTAACTTAAATATATAGATTTCATGCTTATTATGCCAAAAATTAATGATTGATTAGTATGATAGGTTATAAACTCTCAGTCTCCTTCAATATGTCATCTGTGCTATATATATTTAAGGCTATTAATTTTTAAAAAATCTCATAGACTTATGTTAGGTAAACAAATGAACTGTGCTGGAACCATTTAAGACTTGAGTTGCATTATTGACTGTCTATATAAAGTCAGGACTCAGTTTTAGATACATCAATTCTTTATTATTTTTTGAATTTGTTCATCTATACATTAGTGAGCATTATACTAACAACTGTTTCTTTTCTATTTCAGACATAGATCCATCTTTCAACTCATCCCAGACTGGATATCAAGAAGTGTATGGTGACGGTGCTTATATAAACCCAGAAATCCATGCAACCAGTCCAGACCTTCTGTCTTACTCTGAACACCATTCGAATGCAATGTTTTCTTCTGAAACTGCAAGAATCAGGATAAAGCCAGAAGGGGAGGAGTTTAAGTATGCTGTGAGCAGAGGTGGAAGGAGTCCTCGGTTGACGCAAGAGGGAAAAGTGTATCCTTGCAAGGTTTGTGGACAGGTGTTTAACAATCGGTACGTGCAGACACGCCATGAGAAGAATCACCAGGGGGTTAAGCCTTTCAAATGTGACTACTGTGACTACAGATGCTCAAGGAGAGATAACTTGAATGCACACATAGTCTCTGTACATATGAATGTTAAGAGGAATGTAAGAATAAGTGGATCGCAGGCATAGTCATGTCACACTATATATAAATATTATACAGTGATGTCATTACAATCTTAACATAAGATAGTGAAGGTTGCAGATTTGGGTGTGGATTTACTACCATCAGCTCTCATTGCTCTTAAAATGTGCTGATTGAACCTAATATACATGTATCAACATATAAGATACACAATTTCATTTGTAAGTAGGTGCATTAAATTATAGCAATAAGCAATAGATGTGTGTAACCATTTACCAACATAAAAAGACAATGGTATATATTTATGTAACATAGACTGTAGTCTTGCTGACACCATGCAGCTTAATTCTAGATTGCTTCTAAATGTGTCATCCTACATTTATTTCCCCAACTTTTTTTGTCTGAATTTCTCGGTGTAAATTAATCAGCACAGCAGCAAAGACTTGATTGTATTCTATATTTTGCTTTGTGTACAATTTAGGAGATGTGCAGATAATAAGGTGTTCATGTTTTGTGTGAAAAAATGTATATACTGTTTTCATTGATTTGTATTGTGTACTTCTTTGTCTATAATACCTATTTTCTAAGTTTTTTTGGGTTTTTTTTCATTTTTGAAATATATTTCAAGGACACTGCTGTGTATGCAGAGATAAGACAGGTATTAAAAAATTAAAATAATATTTTAGTTGTTACAAGGCAACTCCTACACAATTTAGAACATCAACAGTCAGCTTTTGCAAAGACTTTATATCTTGTTTCTTTTTTATTTTATGTCATTTCTGGCATAATGTGTCGGATACCATCTTTTATGGCAACTTTTACTTGTAGAATAGATCATTTGTCCATCATGATAGTTGATCATTTGGGTTGTGTCAGATATATGTAGAAAGATAGGTATATATATATTTTATTGTATAGTAGGTCTTCTGACCCATCAATGTAAATACAAGTAGTAAAACATGACATAAGAAAAAGGTCAATGGTGGATTCATATCCGATTGTGTCAGCAGCAAAGTAGCTGTTGTCGTAATTATCATCAATAAAGTATATGCAAAGACATTTATATATTAAGATGGCAGCTCTTATTATTCAAACAAAAAAAAACATTGTTCTAACATATATTGTTTCGAAAAACAAATACATGGATTTTTTGTCAGGATATATTATTTGCTTTTAATGAACCAGTAGACATATATAGTAGCAGGTTATCTTGTAGTAATGATGGTACACATTTAAGTTAGCATATGGTAGCATATGTTGTGATTTTTAACATAATGTATATATTGTTTGTTTAAATTGCTCAATAAATATTATTCTTGTTCTTTTAATAAACAGCTTTATGATGTATATTTTAAAATTGAATTCATAATCCAAACTACTAATACAAAATATTATATTTCAAAATCAGTGCTTTTTAGCATTGTAAACAACTAAATGTCTACAAAGTCTGTAAATAAAGGTTTCAGGTGAAACTTTTATTAATTTAAATTCAGTTATATCACATGGAAACAACAACAAAATTATGATTTCTAATTGTGCCTTTACAAACATACCAGTTTAATCAGTTAATATTCATATAATTAAAAGTAATGTTTGAAACTTTAAAAAAAGGTCTTGTAACAGCAATATATAGTGCAACACTCTTTCTCTCTATCAACATATTATGTTCATTAACTTATTCTGATAAATTATTAAAGGAAAATGATTTATTTCAATTTTTTCATCAATACTAAAATAAATAAGTATATGTAAAAAAATAATGTCTGTATGTATGTTTTTAGACAAACAAACCACAGTCACTTTAACATGAAACTACAGTAGCAACAACTTACACAGGTATGGCATACATTGTGCAGTCTTTGTTCCGATGCGTTGTGATTATGAAGATAAGGTGATCATAGGTAGGGGTACATTGGAGTTTTATGTGAGACAAACACTTAATGTAAAATTTGTGCCAATGTTTGACTTAGACTTGATTAGTTTTATTTTGAAATTAAATACACATATTTTTTGTACCAAGTACTAGATTAGTGATTTTAATACTCGAGTAATGGACATCTGAGTACTACAGTAAACAAGTGCTCATTTGCATCAGTAGGAATAATGTCTTTACGAGAGTGACATGCAACATAAAAAAACCCCCACAAAAAACAATCAATGAATGTTGATTTTTTTATTTACGAAAAGTACAACTGCACCCTGTTTCCCTATCAAATGAACAGATGTTTCAATTGTGTGTATTATATTTCAGGTAACTCTACAACTGTCAGTTCTACCCATGGTCATGTGTGTAGTGTATGTGGACACAAGTTCTTGTACCGCTCGAGGTTACGGGCGCACATGCGCGTTCACACGGGAGAAAAGCCATACGTTTGTGGAGTCTGTGGAAAATCGCTGGCACGAAAGGAAAACTTGCAGATACATTTGATGACAATCCATAAAATGATCTGATTGAACATTTTTCTGTAATGGTTTAGTGAATCTGTAGTTCAGACAAGATATTTTGCTTAAAAAATGTTTATTTTGTTTGAATTTTTTTCTTTTGTGATGTGTTGTTATGACAAATTTTAGTATATGCGTTCCTTTCCTAGCCTTGTATCAAGAGTGTTCAAAGAAATTTGATCTGTCCGAAACATGACCACCAGGGCTATTGCCTTATTATATATGGTTATTTAGGAAAACTTTGAAGATTTTTTTGGTCAAAAACTACAAAAGCTAGAGCCTTGAATTTTGATATACATGTTCCCTGAGTGGCCCTGTATCAAGATTAATGGAAGAATTTTGATAGGTCAAGAAACATAACTGCTACTTGTGTGGCCCTGTTTAAAGACTGTTTAAAGAATATAGATACTTAAGAAATGTGGCCATTTTTCATAAATGGGTATGTAATAAACAAATTAAAACCAATAGTCAAAATGTTCTTTGGGTACTTTACAATTATTATGGTCTGAACGTTGCTGATATTCCTTGCTCACTACTTCTAAATGCCTGTGGCACTCAGATGAGCAACATAGGGCCATCCTGGCCCTATTGTTGTTTATGGATCTTCTTTTGATAAACTTAACATCCCCAATGTTTTTTAATTCGTTAAAGATTAATCAGTATTGTTACTAAATCTAGCTTTTACAATTAACACCAAACAAACACCATTTTATCTATACAAGGATATAAATGGAACAAGGATGTAATAGAAAGAGTGATATTCATATTAAGATATAACATATATGTACATAAAAAACAATGTAACTAACCTTTAATACATTTAACTGTTTTATTAAAGAAAAAAATAATTTAAAAATGTATCATTGCTAGATCTTATATATACACCTGCTTTGCACATTGTTTTGTTTAGAAGTTTTTTTTTATTGGGGTGGGGTGGGGTGTGTCACTTTTTGTCCAACAGTGACCATTGTCTGACATGCACAGAAATAGGTGTGATTTATTTAACAATGTGTTTTATTTAATCCTTTCACTGCTGCCCAACATTCAACATATGTCTATTTCTAACCATTAGCAATGCTCTTATATGTACACTGTATGCTCCGTTTACTACTATTGTAGAGTGTTTACAGCATTGCTTATTTCCTATGAAAGTACGACCCGAGTTACCCCCCTTAACTAATTTAAATTTGTTTTTTCTTTGAAATATTAATATTTTTGAAGGTTTAGGAGTGAACTGCCAAAGAAAAAAATCTATTTTTGAAATTACTAAATTTTATATTATTCAGAATCCATATTCAATTACCTTTCTAATAATATGTAGTTTTGCATATCCAAAATTATAAGCGATTTAGTGATGTATGGCATTTTATTTATATTTTATAGAAAATTCCTCATCATGAGGAGTGAGATACGATCAAATTCAGTAAATAAATACAGAAAGAGAAATCTGTGTTTGTGGGGTCAATCTGGTCAAGGTTATTGTAACCATAAGTAGACATTTGTAGAATTGTTGTTAATTTAATATACACAAGATGACAAAAACATATCTTTTGGCATGTTTATTCCTTTTTAATGTTCTAAAATGTTTGCGCACTTTGGATATTTTATCAGCTTTGCTACATTTTTCTAGCAGTAATTAATTATTAGCTGTACATTTTCTTCGATACACAATGTTTTTGTAAATTTGTTTTGTAAATTTGTTTACCAGATGAGTGTGGAAAAGATTACCAGAAACTCCCAATGCTTTTTATGCATACAAGAAATTAAAATTGTTTTATGTTCCCATAAGTACTTGTTGTTAATACGGTAGGGAAAGTTTAGCACTTATAAACTATCACATCTTAAAATGACAATTAATTTTGTTAAAAACAACATCAACAAATAGATAAAAAAAACTGACTTTCTTTAAGAATATACATCTTTTATTGAGATATTTAACAATATTCTGTCTTCTAATTTCAGACATTCAATGGGACTATGAATCCACCAACCCTGATGCAGAAAATGTAACGTCACAAATGACATCATCGTTTTCAAACTGGTGCCATATTTGTGATAAACTGTTCCAGTCGCGTTCACATGTGTTACGCCATCTTCGTACCCACAGTGGAGAAAAGCCGCACAGTTGTCATTTGTGTTCTAGAAGCTTCCGTGAAAAACACCACTTGAAAAAACACATTAAACATGTACATTTGTGCTAAATGGGGAAGCAGTGTGAAATAAATATAGTCAGTTCATGTGTTCAGAATGGCAAAGGAAGACATGTACATGAGCTGTTAATCAGTGTGTGTGATTTTAAAAAATTTTGCTTGACGTTCATGTTTTTAAATGTGAAAGAAGGTGGTTTACCGAATACAACAACAACAAAAAAACAACAAAAAACAAGGACAGCAACAACAAAATAATAAGAAAAACATGTTTTAATTTCTTATTTCTAATCTTTTAAAAAGGATCCAATTTGCAGTTACATTTGTTAAATAATGACTTATATAAGTTAAACTATTGACATAGATCAGATGTGATTCTAGTGTTACTCTAGTCGGGGCATTGTATAAATAAACCTAATGCAAAATAGGTATTCAATTATTCATATATTTTATGTATGTCCAGGATTCGTTTTTTTGATCGGAAAGGAGTCTGGGGCAGCAAGGCCACCAGTCTTAATCTGCCCCGTTAATGCATTCAAATTTTAAAACAATATTGTCAATAAACACATGGAATCATGATTGTTCATGTTTTGTTATCGTTATGCTGTTATGCATATAAGTGAACACTGTGTGAAAGTTATGTTTCTATGAATGCCTTTTAATGAACAATGTGTGTAAGTTATGTTTGCATATAAGTGAACAATATGTGTAAATAATGTTTCTATGAATATCAGTGAACAATGTGTGTTAGGTATGTTTGTATATATATAAGTGAACAATGTGTGTAAGTTATGAATGTGTGTAAGTTATGTTTGTTTGTATATAAGTGAACAATATGTGTAAGTTATGTGTCAATGAATATCAGTGAACAATGTGTGTTACTTATGTTTGAATGTATGTAAGTGAACAATGTGTGTAAGTTATCTTTGTGTGTATATATAATTGAACAATGAATTGGACAATGTGTGTTTGATCTGAACTATTACAATATCATTGGTTAATTACTCACACTTGCTCTCTCTAAGTTACTTGTCATTTACTACTCTCATTGAAGGACTTGGCAAAGATACACACGTGTATGTATTCGTCTCTGGTTATCGTTCATATCTTAATATGTACGCACGCACACATACACACGTTTTCATTACATAATTCAAGTGTCCTTATGGGCAATTGGATGGCATGTTAATGTATATACAATTGTAATAGACTATTCAATATAATCCTGAATATTTTTACAAATCAGATGTTAGACTCTGTTCTTTGTTAGCATTCAGACCTTTTCCCCTGCGTCTACTGTAAACTTTTAATAACACCACGGGTTTTCTGTTTCTTGGTCAGTTTGTTGTTAGACAAATTCCATTGTTGAACAGGACCTCGACAGCGACCTTTCATGCTTTGCGTCAATGGTCTCTTGTAATGTACCTTGCATTTGCTTTCCTGTTCCAAGAGGGGTTTTTATGTCAAAAGATCTTGATATAATACCGACGCCTATATTACTCACTGTCCTATCAAAGCGACATTCTGACTTGTCAACACGGAATGATATTTCGTCAAAATGGCATGTTGTCTTGTCGAGAAAAAAACAACAAGATATCTGGTCAAAAAAGCAAGCTGTCTTGTAAAATCAGCATGCTATCTTGTCAACACAGAATGGAGTCTTGTTAACGTGGCACGTTGTCAACACGGCATGATATTTTGCCAAATTGCCATGCTTCTTTGTCAGCCCGGTACAATACAAAGCAAAACGAAATGCATCATGTCGACGCGGCAGAATATCGTGCCAAAATAGCAATTTATTCATTCAAAATGCTGCCATCTCAAAACGCCATGTTTTCTTGTCAACAGATCGGGATATTTTGTCAAATCAGCAAGCCGTTTTACCAAAACGGCATGTTGTCATGTCAACATATACTGTCTTGTCAAAATAGCACGCTGCCCTCTCAGAACGGCATGTTGCCTTGTCAAAAGATTCAAAATGGCATAATATCTCAAAACAGCACGTTGCCATGCCAACAAATCAGGATATCTTTTGAAAACAGCAAGTTGTCCTCTCAAAACGGCATACTACCGTGTCAACAGATTACGACAGATCAGTCTCTTTTATCTGATAGCATGTTGTTTTGGCATAACAGAATGCCGTTTTGACACAATTGCATGTCGTTTTGTTTTGACGATACAGCAAGTCTTTTAGACAAGAAAGCATATCGTTTTGACAGGTTATAATGTCGTTTTGAGAAGATAGCATGTTCTGACAAATCAGCAAGCCGTTTTTACAAGTCGGCATGTCATTTTGACAATAAGGAAATACGACAAAGTCCTATGAGCCTTGCAACGTATACCAACGTTTGCAAAGGCACAAGACAAATGTATTCACATGCAAGGCAAATGTAAAAATGAGAACAAATGTGTGATGAGTTATTAAACAAAAAGAATACACCCAACATCGCCTTGGAACCGTCAGTCTTCAATATGGACCGACAGTGAAGATCACAGAATGACATAAACAGCAAGCCGAATCGGCAGGATTACATTATGCTTTGACATGACAACATCATTATTAGACAATATATGCACACAACATCATGCGATTCGACTTTATCAGACAGCCATACTGTTCCATAACTAGACTAGGTCTATGTCATGTCTTGCTGTGTTGTAACTATGAATTCCTTTTCGTGTGTCCAGTTCTGTTGTTTCCGCAGTCTAAATAATCCATATTTTGTGTGACAATGCATTTTTATTTCTGTTCTAGGCATGACATATTCACAACGAATCAACAGTAGACCAACGCCACTGTCGGCCGTCATGAAACACTTCTATGATCACCAGTGTCCATTCTGCAGCAAGATGTTACAATCACGGGCCCACCTCAGTCGGCATTTACGTGTCCATACCGGCGAAAAGCCTTTTAAATGTGAACTCTGCGACTCAGCTTATTCAAGCAAGCAGAATTTGAAGATACATGTGCAAAATACCCACACAAAATAACCCAGCTGAGGATATAATCCAATGTTTTGGCAGCCATAGATTGTTGTAATATTTGAAACACCATACAATGTCATTCTTTTCGTATATTTTCGACACTGTTACTCTTGTTGGCATAGACCTATATACTGTAAATGAATTGTATGTTTTGCATTTGGGGTTTAGGGATATCCTGAGCTTTGTTTGTATAACTTCAACGAATGCAGTAGAGTCAGAGTGCTCATTGCTGAATAATATATGTTCTTTATAATCTTAAGCAGTATAAAAGGACTTTGTAATGATTCTTCATGTTGTTTTGAGTTATTATTTTCTTTCGGCAGAATTACTTCTATAACAAAGGTGCAGTCTGCTGTGCATTTTCATTTATTTTCTTTTGACACATTTGCCTAATTGGAACAAACTTCTTTATTTGTTATGAGACAAACGTTTTGGTTTATTACATTATCTTGTTATAATGTTCAAATTAACAGCTCTGAAATAAAATAAACAATAGGTAGCAGCGTACGTTTATTTATTTATTATTTTATTGTTGTTTTTGTTTTATAGTTTAAGAAAATCATTCGGCGCCGTATGACCTGATAAGTGTCGGTGTGCCGTAAAACCCCAAAAAACAAATAAGAAAATCATTGTTTCATGGCGGTACATTTGAAGCCAAAATCAATTCTGGTTTTACCTAGAAAGCAGACAGTCGAGATGACGCAGAGACTAATTCCGATGACAATATTCGTTTCATATCGACTATAAATAACACTCCAATTTTAGTGTTTAAGCATGCCTCAAACTGAAATGTTTGTTTTATTTGTTAACATACATGACATAGTAGTAATACATGCAACTGATAATTCTGTACTGGGACTTTGTGGGTCAATGTGTAAGATCAGTTAAACAATCTATTTCATTTACACATCGGATGACTTAAAGGATGTTCACAGTACACGGATATTTTCTGCAGTCTGTAATTTTCATTCCTTGAAAAATCAAATAAGGCGGTTGTTGCACGGCGTTTGCAAGTACGTTACTCTATGGTTGACGCTATGTCACATCATCATCTCTACCTTAACTCGCCTACAAGTTGATAACATTTCAATAATGAAACTTTTAGAACTCTGTGGAGAAGGTATTTATGGCATTTTTTCTTACTGCAAATATGTATGGTGATACAGGTTTTCATTGAAATATGTTTGTTAGGGCAATCGAACCAACTGTCAAACGGGACCGGTACGGAGTCCGCCATCGTTTTAATTAACATTTAATCGTTTAAACTGGCCTCTGTTTCAGCTAAGCAGGAGATTTACAACTCTTCATCGATGACGTCACACGAGATCCTGTTACCAGAAGTGGATCCACAGACAGGTTCTCGACCGATGTCCATCTACCAATGCCATTTTTGCGAAAAAATATTCCCCACCAAGGCCAGACTAGACATGCACGTGGTTGTTCACACTGGGGAGAAGGCGTTTGAGTGTGAAATCTGTCATAGACGATTCAACCGGAAGTGCAATATGAAAGCGCACCTTGCAGTTCACTTTAGGATTCCTGTATAAACGCATGTGCAATGCACTTAGAATGACTTAAAATATATAGGGAACGCTTGGCAAATCGACAGTGACTATAATGACTTCTTAAAAGCCTGGAATGACGTTGAAAATTGACTAAATACATGCAATTGATTTCGCAAGGAACTATCGCATGGCTACGAACGCATAAACTGCACATTTGATATGACTTAACTCAATTACAATGCCCTTCATCATTTTGAAAGCCTCTAAAACCCCGCCATGGTAACTGTTAGAAACATTGCAATATCTGGAAACTAAATGTACATAAGCAAAACTATTTTTCAAATAGTTGTTGGGTGCGATTGTAAGGACGCGTGTGATTTTGTTGTTAAAAGCATCGATATTAAAGTACTGCATTGCTATTTTTTATGTTGTAAACCATTTTCTTTCTGTCATCTGTTTCTTTTTCGGTTGTTTGATTATCAAAATTTCTTTTGTTTTTGTATTATAGTAAAGAGTTCTTAGGAATTAAATACTCATTTTGTAAACTAATTCTGTTGTCGTATGTTATAAATTCCTTTAACGAACTGAACGAGTGTTTCTGTGAAATTATGTTGCTTTATTTTGGTTGTTTCGTCGTAAAAGACCTTCAAGTCGGAGTTTATTACACTCTACTGAAATCTTTTTTTTATTCCAAAACGTGGATGATCTAAATGAGTTTTGGTTTTATTCGTAAATATACGCTATTTCTTGGTTTTTAATCCCAATATGACAAACCTTGTTTTATCTCAAAGATTGATATACGCACATTTAAATGTTTTAAATAAACGTTATATTTATAATTCAAATGGTTATGATTACTTTAATTAAGAGATTGAGCCTAACATAGCCCATTTTAAAAAGAAAGAGTCTAGAACAATAGGCACAATAACCAATATCGAAACTCCTATATGATTTTCTTTCTTCTTTTACATCAGTTTTCTACTCTTTTATTTCAGATAAAAACTTACTCACAGGATTCAGAGGAAGGGGTAAGCCCTCAAGTCTATCAACACTAGGCAGTCATCAGTGCCGCTTCTGCAACAAGGTACTGCCTAACCCATCCACCCTGGCAATGCATGAGATTATCCATACCGGAGAAAAGCCGTTTGAATGCAGTATCTGCCACAAGCGGTTTAACCGTAAAGGGAACATGGAATCACATAAGGTGACGCATTTCAACATTGGCACGTGACGTCACAATAGAACCTCATGTGTGGACTGCATGAGCATTATCGGTACTGGTACGTAGAGAGCAACCACAGTGTTTAGAAAAACAAACCGCAACGACATAGCAATAGTCATTGCGGCTACTTTTGTGGAAAATACCCAAGTGTAATATTTAAATCACTAGTTTGAACCAATTTGATATCACATTACGTTTTAACACTGGTAACGTCAACTGGGATTCCAATTTACATTGATTGTTGAAATTGTCATTACTACAAAAGGAGTATGAACTGACCTACATGAACATACATAATATATATATACAATTCCCTCAGGAGTTTTTTATGTTAATAGAGTTACAAAATTATCATTAGCTTCATTTTTCAATGTTAACAAATATATATTCCTCAATTCACTGATTGTTGAATTTATGATAGAAATTATTATAGATAATTGGGTGAGTATTTATATCCTTATTTACTTTCTGTTATTTGTGTTAATGTTTATGTTGGGCACAAAGCTGAAATCTTTTATGTTTTTAACATAGTCTCTCTGAATTTATAATTCTTTAATGTTAATAAATTTAAACACTGTGATAGCCAGCTATGATGATAACAACCAAGAAAGTATAATATGTTTCTAATTAAAATCTGTATTGCATATTAAAATGTGGACAGTGGTAAATGCAGGTGTATAGCATATATATAACAGAGCAGCAAACATTACAGCTGTAGTTATTTGAAATGACCCAACAATTCTATGAGTAAGGTGAGGCATTTCACTAACTTTCAATGTATCAGACTAAATGGCCAGACTGTATGAAAGCAGCCAAAATAGTACGGGCCAGGACTACCTTTTGACAATATATACATAAAAACGGCGATGTGTATTTGTGAAATATAATACCTTTGTTAATACAAGGAAGTATTTTTTTCACTAATGCGGAAGCACAAATCCCCCAAGTTGGCTAGTTTTGAAGCGCCATTTAATAGAGGTTAGTAAAATCTAGTGCCGTCGCCGTCTATGTACACGTTGTCCTACTTTAGCGATGGCGATGCAGTAAAGATGTGTCGTTTTTGTTTGTTATAACTATCAACAAGTTTTTCCCTCAAAGGTAAATTGAATTAAAACTTTTAAGTGATCAACTGACTGGTATATTCATGTTTGATTGTCCCAAGATAGATTATGTAATAAAAAGATGGGTGCATATCGATGCAGATTAACCCTACTATCAAGCTTCACCATACTATCAAGTACATGTACTTGAACCAGCGAGCGCACGGTCCTGTGACAGCTCTTGTGTATAATATTGATTAACAGGATCGCTTTAAGGTAGAGCAAATGGAATGCTGCACCTTCAATTGAAGAATATCAAAATTAAGGATTAGGGATAAGCCGGCATTTTTGCCGATACTGCGCAGCGACATTTCTATCGTTATAGCACATGGGCACTTATGAGGTGCCCAGGGACTGAACCCGGCCGGTCCATTATACTGACACCGACGAGTCAGGAGTAATGCTGTCCCCTTAGCCCCGAGCTTTAGGAGGGAAGCCACTACTACCAACTTTAAAGTCTTTGGTTTGACCCGGCCGGGGTTCGAACCCACGACCTCCCGATCCGCAAGCCGACGCTCTACCACCTGAGCTATTACGGCCGGTCGCAAAATTAAGGTTAAAATGCTTCGAAACTGGGGGCTGAAGGTTAGAATCCCGTAATGGGCACGAATCGTCAACTTTTTTTTCCCCGCTTTTTTGCTTTGGCAATGCTTTCTGCATCACTACCAGATTCAGAAGGAAATATATGTAGTTTTTAATTTTATTTTTGTAAATGTATTTTTATTGTATGGTGTGGGCTATTTGAATACAGATTCATAACCTGGTCTATTCAAAGTCTAAAAATCAAAACCATGTGGTAAAATCTTTTTATTTTGCAGCATCAACCAAAATACTTTATAGAACATTTCGGGCATCTCTGAAATGAATTGTGTGGCTCTTAAAAGCTCTGTTTTTGCAATAAACTACAGTAAGCAGAAAAATGGGAAAAATCAGTCTTAAATGTGTTGGTTTTGTAAACAATTAATTACATATTTGGGATAGTTTAAGGCAAACAATTCAAGTAGCTTGCTTGGTTAATTTTGTTAAATGCTGTATATTGTTTCTAAATGATACCCCATAACAAAACACTTCTTCTAAAGAGGATATAACATAATATTTTGAGTTGTCTTGTTTCTAAAATAAAAAGGAGACACATTTAGCGCAACAAAAATATCTATAAATTCAAAACTGGATAGAGAATTTTCCTAAGTTTTGGCATACACGTCTTCATTAGAGTATACAACTCATCCGTTGTGTTAATTTTCATATTCTGTATATTATCTATTATGCTTTACCTTAAATCAAGTTCCAATATTTATTTATTTTGTTCATTTTATACACGCGTCCATAATCAGTTGGTTTTGTTCCCCACTGTTTATTCATCTGTTTTTGACAATGATTAGATAGGGAAATTATGTCTTTTCTTTCTGACATTTCCTTTCCTTTTTTAGACAGGAAAATACAAGCGAAGCGGATTGTGTGGGAAGATTCCAGTGGCTGTAGCAAGACAAAAGATCTTATTCATGATATGTTGCAGGAAGAAATGTGAATTCATTCATGTGGTGCAGGAATTAATATGATTTCATACAATGTCAAGAGATATGTGAATGTTCTGATTATGACTGAAGATATGTGGCGGAACTAACGTGAAGCCTAGTGGTATTTGTATTGTGACGTCATCCAGATTATGGAGGAGGATATGTGACGTCATCTCTTTACACAGGAAAATATGCCAGAGGTGGAATGTCAACGGCATTTGACACGCCATCACTTCGTCATACAGGAAATATGGCGCACTGAAAAAGAACGACACTCAAGTTTTACAAATAAGCGATATAATTGGAAATTTATATCTTCATTTTTATTCTTTCATAGAAGGCCACCTTATTTACTTTCTGCATCGTGTTTTAAAACTTTTGCATTGTTTATATATTATTCAATTCTGCGCCTACATTAATTTGAACTAAACTCAATTCTACGGCCCTTCGGCCTTTAACAAAATAGACACACTTGATTTGCTCGCTTTGTTTCTGCCCTTACAATAAGTTTACATTATTATTGTATGCTTCAGAAAACGTTAACATAAAAACCGGCGTAGTTGTGTGTTTTTCTGTTGATGGAGTCCGGTAGGCCGGAAATTCGAGAAGGAGTGGTGTTAAGATTAAATGTAAAGTGTTTTCTTTAGATATATGTATATGCGATTCTTATTAAAGTAACTATAAAATATATTTTGCGTTATGTTTTTCCAGAAGATCTTTCTTTGCTGCTCTTGATAAGCACTTTATCATGTTTATACATACGAGAATTTTAGTTCTCTTACTTTAACTCAAATGATTCCCTTAATTTTAAGACGTTTCTTATATTTTTGTTTGGTGCATATGCTTATTTCGTGTTTTTCTCATTTTTGCACACATACGTGTGTGTATCATTTTTCTACGTTACGGAAAACAGTTGTTATATATATTCTGGCAAACCACCTTTTTCATTGTTATAAATGTGTTTATGTATCATTTGTCTGGGCTTTAGAAACCATTGGTTTTCATGTTTGTAAATAACTTTTCCTTCATTGCTTTATTTGGAATACTATGTAAGTCAACTTTAATTCCAGTATAAAATTAAAAATTGCTTTTCTTTATATCAAATGTAGCAGCTACATGTTACAATTATTATTCATAATTTAATCAAGCGTCGTATATCTCTATCATGCTAGGTACCATGTTAAATACACCAATAAAAAATTATTCTTAAGTTTAAAGATTTGAAGAGTGTTATGTTTAACAAAATTTCTTAAAATTGTTTAAGGCGTCATTTGGACAAACTCAGTTGAGTTAACGAGGGCTTTTACAGACTTTATAAGCTCTACATAAGAACGATCAAAATAAATCGACCCATGTTTAACATAGAAACATGCTGAATTTCTTTTAAAAATTTACAAACAGTATGATACATTTTGTTTGTATTGGCTGCTTTAGGTAACGAAATATAAATGCTGCCAAAAAGAAATGATGACGACGCGGCGCGATAAACAAACCATCATTTATAGCCTAAAGTTACTTGTTAGACGATTTGGCATGCTTTGTGTTACACTTGTAATACTTTCTCAGACAAGATCGTCAGAAGGTGAATAATTATGTTCACATTAAAGATGCTAAGACAAGTTTTCCGCAGTGGTAATTAAACTAAATATTTTTGTCAAAGTTTTGCTGTTACAAAGAATATGCTAAAATGCCTAAACCAGCTGTTTCTAAGCAACTTTCTTCGTTAGGTTTATGCTGTTTTTAATCCATACAGCCTCAACTGACGGTACACATACATTTCGTATTTTCTCGCACTGTAAAAAGGTTACTGTACATAAATTGTAAGTGTACATGTTATTCCTTGATATATTTTAAATTGCTTCTTTCATCACTTCAAGTGACTGTATCGGAATTGTCATAATATGTAATTGACCCACAATGTTTATTTAAACATTTTGTAAGAGAACGATGACCATTGTTTACTAACAGCTGGGTCATGTGCCATTTACCATGGTCACGTGATGTCTGTGAAAGCAGTGATTCTAAAGTTTAACTGCGCATCAACTATTTGACATGTTTGAATCTGTCTGACTCACTCTTACCTTCCTTTTCAGGCATCCACCGCCGCCGCGCCACCCCACGTCGTCACGCATGCAGCATTTGTGGCAAGAGGTTCCCGACACCTTCAAATCTCGCGAAACACGAGATAATACACACAGGCGAAAAACCATTTGAGTGCCACGTTTGTCATAAACGCTTTAACCGGAAAGGCAATATGGACTCCCATATGGTTATTCATTTTAACATTGCTGGAGCGTTGTAGGACATTTTGAAGTTTAACAATATAGCATGCTAGTAGATTTCATGCAGTCAGAAATGAACAAGAAATGTGTACTTGTAAGGCAACTCTACGGTAGCTAAGAGCAAATGGGCGGTATTAAGAGTGTCAAACTCCAACCCAGATGAATTGAATGAATCAAAACGCAGCAAATTATGTAGCTTGTTTGGCGCACAAACAGTAACTAAGGCCAGTAAAGATGGTAGAATTATGTACAAAGTACTAATAAAGAGATTATACCTGTACATATTTCTGTTTATTACCTGACGTCAACAAAAGGGTAATTAGCTATAACTAATTGTGAAAAACGTGTCTTTGATACATCCATTTAATCGATATATTCATTTAAGTTTATTTAAAGCGTCTTTTTTACTTAAAATAATATCAGCTACGTGGAACTTGATACTAGTTTTATGGTTTATTTAAAATATATTGAATAAACTGCTACAAACGTGGCCATACGAAAATATGTTGGACGTTGAATGCAAGGCATCTTTCAATATGTCAAATACAACAGAAGAAGAAAACAGCAACATACTTTAATAGTATAGTCTGTACTTATTTTCAGCATTCTAAAATTGGCTGTTTTATTCCTGGTACATTCACGAACTGTTCAAACGTCCTTTGTCACTGCTGAACTGTTTGTTGCTACACATCCAATGTATCATCACCAAACTGAAGGGCCTGTGTGAAAGCTCTCAAAGTATTATGGGTACAGGTTACTTCTCAAACATTGCGTACAATAAAACTTTCTGTCCAAAAGCAGTAATATCTTCATGTACATTAGAATCTTCATATGTTGTTAATAAACGTTCATTTGTAAAACTTGCATACACTTTTCTGTTTTCTTTGTACGCGGAACTATTTTAGTATGCGGACGCAAGAATACCCCAAAATCGGCGTGTTATGGAACGTCTCGGTATAGAAGTGACAAAATATAGTGGCATCATGCTATCTATTAATAGAATGGCAACACTAATTTGATAGATTATTTCTGATTGGTTGAAATCACCTAGTTAGGATCAGTCTATTCACTCGGAACTCCTCTGGTAATTCCGTCCTCTACGTAATCACCTCGGAAATAATGCTGTCGCCGCCATATTGACGAACTACATCCAAAATAGCAATCGTACCTACTCGGCAAGCTTCGGATATAGACATCACCGAAGCGTGATCCGAGTGCATGCAGGGTAATAACTGGTATATTACACTTTTACCAAATCCTGATTGTAATATACATACAGTATCAACTAAGTTAAAAATATTCTTCAACTAATCAATCTGCTCTTCTTTCAAGGAATGTTGAATCTCCATCATATCTAAAGTGTACTGCATGCGTTTTGAAAAGTCAGCCATCTTTGTTTACATAATGCAATGAGAAGTTATTCGCCGGGGCAAATCATCAACTGGTGTATTCCTACAATTACATACGAGGTGATATATCCGAAGCTTGCCGGAGATCGCCGAGTAGGTACGATTGCAGTCTATTATGACAGTGTTCAGTCTGTTTATTTCGATCATATCCAGGCATGCTATAATGTTTCCATTTTATATCCGAGTTAGCTTAAGTTCCGAAGTGTAATGTTCAAGTGACATGACAAGAAGATTGGTTGATGAAAGAAACACATACCTGTAAATGTAATGAACCCACGAATACCTTGGATGGACAAATTATTTTCTTTTATGAAACCAATCATTTAAACTTAATAAACATATTAACTTGTTTAAAATTTACATTAACGGCGGAAGTTATTATGTATTTATGATATTTTAAATCCACAAGCAACAGTGCTCGTACTAACCAGCCGTTCTTTAGGTTACGAAAGTGGTTAAGCTGATTAACGTCGGGGTGCTTTTCTAAAGGCTCTTTGTATACGTATAAGTTATATTTCACTAATAATATACGTATGCAATAATTACACTGAAGTGTTTTGAAGATAGGACTTTTTTGTATACGACCGAAAGGTGGTATTATACATTATGCGCGTCGCTTGCATGCCTAACTTTTGGCTAGTTCTTGCGCGGACAACTTGCCCTTCATCGCTCATCGGAATATCTTCCTATTTGCATGGATGATTGATGTGCATTTGAGCATAATGATGAGATAATTTAGGTTGCATTATTTGTTCTAGAGTTATTTTCTTTTGTATTTTTCTCAGCAAATTTCTGGAAGGACATCATCACCTTAATTATTCTTTGGAATTTCTTCATACTTGATTGATTGATATTAATATATAGTTATGAATGAAGGTGAGATAACTCAGATTGCATTGTTCTTTCCAGAATATTACCTTTTACTATTTGTAATTATTTAATTATTGTGCAAACAACTCTTTTAGTATTATTAATTGGAATTTTTTATAATTGCCAGAATTATTATTATTAATGTATTGTATAATACCGGTGAGATAACTGAAGCTTATATGATTTACATTAATGGGTGATGGTAAATAAAGGCGAGATAACTCCAGCAAGAATGGTTATATTAATATGTTGTGTTATAACGGTGAGATAACTCTAGCAGGTATGATTATTGCTTTGTTTCTAGCTAACTCTTATTTCTTGGACATTTTCTTTACATATGAAATATATCTTTCCATCTATATTATGTTCTTGTTTGTTGCCATGTTCTTTTATTATGCCATTTTCTTGTTGTTTTTAACTTTGTCATGCTCTTGTATTATGTCATGTTCTTGTATTATGTTATGTCTATGTATTATGTCTTGTTCTTGTATTATGTCATGTCCTTGTATTATGTCAAGTCTTTGTATTATGTCATGTTCTTGTATTATGTCATGTTCTTGCAGTATGTCATGTTCTTGTATTATGTCCTTGTATAATGTCATGTTCTTGTATTATGCTATGCCCCTGTATTATGCCATGTTCTTGTATTATGTCATTTTCATGTTTTATGTTCTGCCATTGTATAATACCAGGTTCTTGTATTATGTCATGTTCTTGTATTATGTTATGCCATTGTATTATACCATGTTCTTGTATTATGTCATGTTCTTGTATAATGTCATGCCCTTGTATTATGTCATGTTCTTGTATTATGTCCTTGTATAATGTCATGTTCTTGTATTATGCTATGCCCCTGTATTATGCCATGTTCTTGTATTATGTCATTTTCATGTTTTATGTTCTGCCATTGTATAATACCAGGTTCTTGTATTATGTCATGTTCTTGTATTATGTTATGCCATTGTATTATACCATGTTCTTGTATTATGTCATGTTCTTGTATAATGTCATGCCCTTGTATTATGTCATGTTCTTGTATTATGTCCTTGTATAATGTCATGTTCTTGTATTATGCTATGCCCCTGTATTATGCCATGTTCTTGTATTATGTCATTTTCATGTTTCATGTTCTGCCAGTGTATAATACCAGGTTCTTGTATTATGTCATGTTCTTGTATTATGTTATGCCATTGTATTATACCATGTTCTTGTATTATGTCATGTTCTTGTATAATGTCATGCCATTGTATTATATCATGTTCTTGTATTATGTCCTTGTATAATGTCATGTTCTTGTATTATGCTATGCCCCTGTATTATGCCATGTTCTTGTATTATGTCATGTTCTTGTATTATGTTATGCCATTGTATTATACCATGTTCTTGTATTATGTCATGTTCTTGTATAATGTCATGCCCTTGTATTATGTCATGTTCTTGTATTATGTCCTTGTATAATGTCATGTTCTTGTATTATGCTATGCCCCTGTATTATGCCATGTTCTTGTATTATGTCATTTTCATGTTTTATGTTCTGCCATTGTATAATACCAGGTTCTTGTATTATGTCATGTTCTTGTATTATGTTATGCCCTTGTATAATGCCATGTTCATGTTTTATGTTATGCCATTGTATTATACCATGTTCTTGTATTATGTCATGTTCTTGTATAATGTCATGCCCTTGTATTATGTCATGTTCTTGTATTGTCATGTTTTTGTATTATGTCTTGTCCTTGTATTATGTCATGTTCTTTGTTTTATGTCACGTTCTTGTGGTATGTCATGTCCTTGCATTATGTCATGTCCTTGTAATATGTCATGTTCTTGTATTATGTCATGTCCTTGCATTGTGTCAAGTTCTTTGTATTATGTCACGTTCTTGTAGTTATCATGTCCTTGTATTATGCCACGTTCCTGTATGTCACGTTCTTGTAGTATGTCATGTTCTTGTATTATGTCATGTTCTGGTAGTATGTCATGTTAATGTTTTTTGTCATGTTCTTGTAGTATCTCATGTTCTTGTATTATGTCATGTTATTGTATTATGTCACGTTCTTGTATCATGTCATATTCTTGTAGTATGTCCTGTTCTTGTAGTATGTCATGTTCTTGTAGTATGTCATATTCTGGTAGTATGTCATATTCTGGTAGTATGTCATGTTCTTGTAGTATGCCGTGTTTTTGTAGTATGTAATGTTATTGTATTATGTCACCTTCTGGTATTATGCCATGTTCTTGTATTATGATCGCTCTGTTCAATAAACATGTTCTCATTAACTGGCTTAATTTGCACTTAAAACAAAACTGTATGATGGATATTCTCAAAAGCAGGCAATTAATGTACACTTTATACTCGACCAGCATTAATTATCCCATTCAATTGGTCGCTAAAACTTTTCGTCTTAGAGCATGTCCATGCTCGGTGCACTACAAAACGTGGATTCATTATATCTCAGTCAAATTTCCTTGTTGTTGTTTTTTCTTGGCTCTGTTTAAAAGTTAAAATACCATTGAGCGTGAGAGTAAGGCTGTTTACACTCACATTGCCAGATAGAGGGAAAATGAGTATAACCTCGTTACTTTTAAATGGTTTTTGACTTTATATTATAAATCCAGCTAAAATGGTTAAATTATATGTAATTTACTAACTGATGGTTAAAGAGCAAGATGAATTATAAACTGTATATGACTATACAACAAGGGTATGGATTGGATTACGTCAAAAATGGTATATATTTCTATATAACCCAATTAGGGCATGGATTGAATTATGACTGAAATGTCGCAATTATGGTTTGCGTTAAATTATGACTAAAATATGATATATATTTCTATATAACTCGGTTAGAGTTAATACGAGTCATACAAATTTAAAAATCGTTGACGCTAATAGGTTCTCCTGAAGGCCTAACTAATTCCGAAATATTTATCAACCGGTTTACGAGAGCAAACATGAACTATAAGAGAAACTACCATCGTCGATTCACACTTTTAGCTACATTCATTTCGACAACCTTTAGATAATGTTATACTTAACACCATGTCTGTTTTAAGCCTTTACTTTCTGGAAACATCTTAAGGCTTGTATCTGTTTTAGGTGTTGATGTTGTGAATTGTGTTTCCGGCAAGAAAACGCTTAATATATTGACATCATGTTATTACTTTTTTCTTCGATGTGCGTAACCATTCTATGATTTGATGACCCCCTCTCTAACCCATGTGTTGTTTATTCTTTATTAAACTTGTAATAAAAGATACTTTCTAAGATAAGCCCAGTGCCGTTGCAGTCGTAATTCGATATAGGTTCGCGCATATTCATTTCTCTTGATTAAATAAAAAAAAAAACGTATTCATTAATCCTTAATTATTATGCCTTAAACCGCACACATTTGCGCAAATTACCTTGCCTCCTTTACTTTTTAGGAGCATGAGACCAGCCCCTTCCCACTACACACCAATCCACCCTAGTATAACAATGCGTAAACATTGTTCGGACTAAAGCTTTACTTGAAATCTTATATTTCTTATATGTGTTACTGTAAAATGTATAAAATACTTCCTAAAATCATTTATTTCAGATCGAAGGCTGATGGGTGTCATCTTTACCGATGACGCAGTTCCGGTTGACATCAGGCACGGCTCCCCGCGGCGGTTTTCCTGTGACGTCTGCGGCAAGATCTTTCCTTCCCGCGCTCATCTAGAGCTTCACACGATTATTCATACCGGCGAGAAACCGTTTGAGTGTGAAATCTGCCATAAAAGATTTAACCGGAAGGGAAATATGAAGTCCCACATGGCTGTCCATTTAAGAGCGAAGCTGGAATAGACTGAATAAATGCAGTTTTATAACAAGCGGACTAGTGTGAATAACGTTAAATACAATTATATGTCTAAATGCGCTGTTAAAGTTGGTTGTCAGGTTTAAATGTGCACAACATGGGTACAGTTCTTGACAGATCTAGTAGATTTTCAAATAATATACCATCTTTTTATAGAATTGGAAATAGATTACCATTAATATAAAATTCAATCATTGGTCATTATTTTAAAATTCATTGTAAGCATTTATTATTATTAACAAAACGGTTAATTCCATTTTATGATAGTATGTTTAAACCTATTTAAAGACTAAAAGATATTTGCTCTTCAAGTTAAGCGACCCCACCGGAAGTACCTATATGTACATTTGTGCATTGGTTTCACTTTACTGGGGCTTTTATTGGCCTATCGCCAGTTGATTGTGGCAATGCTTTGCCCCAAGCTATGACTGTACAATGTATGAATGAAACATTAAAAACGCATTTATAAATTTAGTTGATATGCAAAAATCGTAGACTGTTTTAACCAGCACTTACATTGTTAGTTTATGATAAGGTTCAAATGTATCCCACTTATAATGGAGCTCGTTTAACGTTCAAAATACATTTGTCAAAAAGCACACTGTCGTTCATGTTCATGTCCTATTACACTTTTTACTAGGAAGGGGAGATGGTATGTGGTAGAGTTGTCAACTACCCGTCTCTCACTACGTAGGTTCGAGTTTCACTCCGACCGAAGAATCTTATGATTTAAGGACTTCCAGCTGACCTACGGTGCCTCAGTGGCCCTACCAAGACAATTGTATTGGTGCCTCAGTGGCCCTACCAAGACAATTGTATTGGTGCCTCAGTGGCCCTACCCAGACAATTGTATTGGTGCCTCAGTGGTCCTACCCAGACAATTGTATTGGTGCCTCAGTGGCCCTACCCAGACAATTGTATTGGTGCCTCAGTGGTCCTACCCAGACAATTGTATTGGTGCCTCAGTGGCCCTACCCAGACAATTGTATTGGTGCCTCAGTGGTCCTACCCAGACAATTGTATTAGTGCCTCTGTGGCCCTACCCAGACAATTCTATTAGGGCCTCAGTGGCCCTACCCAGACAATTGTATTGGTGCCTCAGTGGCCCTACCCAGACAATTGTATTGGTGCCTCAGTGGTCCTACCCAGACAATTGTATTGGTGCCTCAGTGGTCCTACCCAGACAATTGTATTGGTGCCTCAGTGGTCCTACCCAGACAATTGTATTGGTGCCTCTGTGGCCCTACCCAGACAATTCTATTAGGGCCTCAGTGGCCCTACCCAGACAATTGTATTGGTGCCTCAGTGGTCCTACCCAGACAATTGTATTGGTGCCTCTGTGGCCCTACCCAGACAATTCTATTAGGGCCTCAGTGGCCCTACCCAGACAATTGTATTGGTGCCTCTGTGGCCCTACCCAGACAATTCTATTAGGGCCTCAGTGGCCCTACCCAGACAATTGTATTGGTGCCTCATTTCACAAAACTAGCCGGAGGTCGCTGTAATGATCATGATTGTATCGATGTGATGTATTAAAAAAAAAGGCTTAGAACATGTCCGTCATAGTGTTTATGTTTAGTTTCTGTAACTTTTGTTTGTAACAAAGTTTAAATGTGTTATTGTAGCGATACCTGTTATATTGTTCTAACTATTTTGTGTTGGCATTGTTTCAATGCCTAAATATTTGTGTCGACTATTTATCTAAAACATATAACAAATAATATTGGCACTGTGTTGATAGATATTCTGTAGAAATATTTCAGCATTAAAGATCGTATCCGACAGTTTGTTAACATCAAACTTATGTAAAAATGGTCATTATTAATGCATAAACTCATACTTTAGTCTAAGAAAAGACAGGTTTGAACACAACCTTTATTTTATGACTACAAATATTAAAAAGGTCTCTTTTTTCTAAACCTATGAACAAGCACGACAGTGATCTCTGCTAAAATTAGATATCGACGTCAGGGCGGATTACTCGGATAGCGATATAACATGATCTCGATTGTAAGTTGTCACGTGCTGTTATTGCTGCTTTATTTTTTTATAAAAGATTAGTTATCCCTGCAGCGTGGCTCAGATAGAAAAAAACATGTTTGCATTGACGGGTGGGGAATTATGCTTCACTGTTTTCGCATATCCAGGGCATCAATGAATATTATTTTGCAGGACATTGTCAGGTAACATGACTTTTTGTTTTAATTTAAAAAAAAATAAGAATACTACGAATGGGACAAGTGTTATCGGCATGGTCTTGTTTGAAATTAGGCAGCACCGATGTGCTGAATTTTTAACACGTATAATACATGTACGGAGTACTATTCACACTTCCTTTGTAGGTTCAAGGTGGTATCCCACCGTTTGGACTAAGTTTTCTTCTTTAAACAATCAAATAAAAATAGTTACTTAGACAAGGTCCTGCAAAATGTTCTACATCTATTTAAAGAGTGAAGCATAACATCCCACTCGTCATTACAAACGTGTATTTCCTACCTGGTCCACGTTACTTGTCATTACAAACATGTAACTCTTACTTGGTCCATCCCACTCGTCAGTACAAACATGTAACTCTTACTTGGTCCATCCCACTCGTCATTACAAACGTGTTTTTCCTACCTGGTCCATTCCACTCGTCAGTACAAACATGTATATCCTACCTGGTCCACGCCACTTGTCGTTACAAACATGTATATCCTACCTGGTCCACGCCACTTGTCATTACAAACATGTATATCCTACATGGTCCATCCCACTCGTCATTACAAACATGCATATCCTACCTGGTCTATCCCACTCGTCATTACAAACATGCATATCCTACCTGGTCTATCCCACTCGTCAGTACAAACATGCATATCCTGCCTGGTCCATCCCACTCGTCAGTACAAACATGTATATCCTACCTGGTCCTTCCCACTCGTCAGTACAAACATGTATAGCCTACCTGATCCATCCCACTCGTCATTACAAACATGCATATCCTACCTGGTCTATCCCACTCGTCAGTACAAACATGTATATCCTGCTTGGTCCATCCCACTCGTCATTACAAACATGCATATCCTACCTGGTCTATCCCACTCGTCAGTACAAACATGTATATCCTACCTGGTCCACGCCACTCGTCATTATAAACATGTATATCCTACCTGGTCCATCCCACTCGTCAGCACAAAAATGTATTTCCTACCTGGTCCATCCCACTCGTCATTACAAACATGTATATCCTACATGGTCCACGCCACTCGTCATTACAAACATGTATATCTTACCTGGTCCATCCCACTCGTCAGTACAAACATGTATATCCTACATGGTCCACGCCACTCGTCATTACAAACATGTATATCCTACCTGGTCCATCCCACTCGTCATTACAGACATGTATATCCTACCTGGTCCACGCCACTCCTCATTACAAACATGTATATCCTACCTGATCCATCCCACTCGTCATTACAAACATGTATGTCCTACCTGATCCATCCCACTCGTCATTACAAACATGTCTGTTCTACCTGGTCCACCCCACTTGTCATTACAAACATGTATGTCCTACCTGGTCCATGCCACTCGTCAGTACAAACATGTATATCCTACCTGGTCCACGCCACTCGTCATTACAAACATGTATATCCTACCTGGTCCACGCCACTTGTCATTACAAACATGTATATCCTACCTGGTCCATCCCACTCGTCAGTACAAACATGTATAGGGAGTAATTAAGTTTTCCTTTTCAAAAGTTGAGATATTTCGATATATTAACTCTAAATTTATACATGTTTTCTTTCATAGGGTTTACAATATTTTATATTATATTTTATACATGTGGTTTGTATTTAGGTGGACTTATGTACGTTTAAATTGCAGTTTATTGTGAAGATGCCACCTGTAGGAGGCGCCCGGGGCGTAGTGGTAGAGTCGCCGACTTGAAACTGCTGACCGCTAAGCATCTCTCCGCGTGGGTTCGAGTCCCGTCAAGAGCGAAGGACTTAATGTGGGAAGGTTTTCTAGCTTACCTGCGGCTCGCCAGTGGTTCTACCCAGACATTTGTTTGGGATTTTCCTCCACCAACATTGCTGGACGTCGCTTTAATGATCATAATTAGATTGAATTAAGATTTATTTCCAAAACAAAACAGATTCTACCTGTAGTATTGTAAGTTATAGTGTAGTCTATTTAGTAGGTTTTTATTGTATTGGAGTTTGTTGAAGTTCAACTGTAGTTTATTTTGTAGGTTAATTCTGTAAATGTAGTATATTAATTTTACTCTATGCAGTTTATTTTATTACTTTTTAATCATTTGTATGCATAAATGGCCTAAAACGGGATGCCTTTATCATACAAAATTCATACCATGGATACAAATAATAACTACCAGCTATCGATTTGTGTTGTGTGTCACTGTTTACCCGATTTTCCAATGAACGAAAAGGCATGTACATTGGTGTATGGAAGTGTGTCAGCTGTTGTGATATACTTTGGTCTCCACATTAGCATTGTATCCCTTGATATATACGTTGAACGTTAAGGGTTTTTTTCTAACTCGTTACAGCTCCTTTGCCTGTTTACATGTAGAACTTGACAGTTTATATATTTAGATGTTATAACATAGAAGTTCTAAATAAAGATATCAGTTTGTTGTTGTTGTTTTTCTTTTCGTCTTTGTTTTCTGTCACTGCTAGATTTTTAACTGCGCAAATAATTTAAACTATAAGTTTATTTAATAAGTGATAGCAGGGGCGCCCGGTGCATTGTGGTAGATTCGCCACCCGATAACTCCCCTGACTGGTTAAACTTACCGCCTTTGGTGAATAAGTTTCATTTTTAAACCAATAAAATCCATGAAATGCCTCGGTTTATTTTCTTTTTTAAAATTTAAAGATTTTTTAGTTTCAAGACGAAGATATAACTAACATTCTTTTTAGCAACGACATCAGGTGTACACGTATATATTTCCCATCTTTCTAGTTTCTGGCTTGAATGTTGTTTCCCAAACGATGAAAACACATTAATTCAAAATAATGTTTCCAGTGTAAAACATTTGAGTCATAATCACTAATATTATTATCAAAAACGTTACAAATACATTTATAAAAAATATGTATATAGCCTTGAATTCACTCTTTTGTGTAAGTTCGCAGTTTTAAATAGGACGCATTTAATTATGTGGAAGGTCTTTTCTCGAAAGTGACCTCCAAATAAATATTAAGTAGCATATTATGCACATGCAAAAAATGACAATTAAACATATTTTTACTTATTAAGAAAGAAGTGAGGATATATATGGCACTAAGAGACAATTTAAGTGTGGGTACGTTTCGTATTGTCTGGTACCTTTTAGTCCGGAGTGAGTACGTTTCGTATTGTCTGGTACCTTTTAGTCCGGAGTGGGTACGTTTCGTATTGTCTGGTAGGTACCTTTTAGTCCGGAGTGGGTACATTTTGTATTGTCTGGTAGGTACATTTTAGTCCGGAGTGGGTACGTTTCGTATTGTCTGGTAGGTACCTTTTAGTCCGGAGTGGGTACATTTCGTATTGTCTGGTACCTTTTAGTCCGGAGTGGGTACGTTTCGTATTGTCTGGTACCTTTTAGTCCGGAGTGGGTACGTTTCGTATTGTCTGGTAGGTACCTTTTAGTCCGGAGTGGGTACGTTTCGTATTGTCTGGTACCTTTTTGTCCGGAGTGGGTACGTTTCGTATTGTCTGGTACCTTTTAGTCCGGAGTGGGTACATTTCGTATTGTCTGGTACCTTTTAGTCCGGAGTGGGTACGTTTCGTATTGTCTGGTAGGTACCTTTTAGTCCGGAGTGGGTACGTTTCGTATTGTCTGGTACCTTTTAGTCCGGAGTGGGTACGTTTCGTATTGTCTGGTAGGTACCTTTTAGTCCGGAGTGGGTACATTTTGTATTGTCTGGTAGGTACATTTTAGTCCGGAGTGGGTACGTTTCGTATTGTCTGGTAGGTACCTTTTAGTCCGGAGTGGGTACATTTCGTATTGTCTGGTACCTTTTAGTCCGGAGTGGGTACGTTTCGTATTGTCTGGTACCTTTTAGTCCGGAGTGGGTACGTTTCGTATTGTCTGGTAGGTACCTTTTAGTCCGGAGTGGGTACGTTTCGTATTGTCTGGTACCTTTTAGTCCGGAGTGGGTACGTTTCGTATTGTCTGGTAGGTACCTTTTAGTCCGGAGTGGGTACGTTTCGTATTGTCTGGTAGGTACCTTTTAGTCCGGAGTGGGTACGTTTCGTATTGTCTGGTAGGTACCTTTTAGTCCGGAGTGGGTACGTTTCGTATTGTCTGGTACCTTTTAGTCCGGAGTGGGTACGTTTCGTATTGTCTGGTACCTTTTAGTCCGGAGTGGGTACATTTCGTATTGTCTGGTACCTTTTAGTCCGGAGTGGGTACGTTTCGTATTGTCTGGTACCTTTTAGTCCGGAGTGGGTACGTTTCGTATTGTCTGGTAGGTACCTTTTAGTCCGGAGTGGGTACATTTCGTATTGTCTGGTAAGTACATTTTAGTCCGGAGTGGGTACGTTTCGTATTGTCTGGTAGGTACCTTTTAGTCCGGAGTGGGTACATTTCGTATTGTCTGGTACCTTTTAGTCCGGAGTGGGTACATTTCGTATTGTCTGGTACCTTTTAGTCCGGAGTGGGTACGTTTCGTATTGTCTGGTACCTTTTAGTCCGGAGTGGGTACGTTTCGTATTGTCTGGTAGGTACCTTTTAGTCCGGAGTGGGTACGTTTCGTATTGTCTGGTACCTTTTTGTCCGGAGTGGGTACGTTTCGTATTGTCTGGTACCTTTTAGTCCGGAGTGGGTACATTTCGTATTGTCTGGTACCTTTTAGTCCGGAGTGGGTACGTTTCGTATTGTCTGGTAGGTACCTTTTAGTCCGGAGTGGGTACGTTTCGTATTGTCTGGTACCTTTTAGTCCGGAGTGGGTACGTTTCGTATTGTCTGGTAGGTACCTTTTAGTCCGGAGTGGGTACATTTTGTATTGTCTGGTAGGTACATTTTAGTCCGGAGTGGGTACGTTTCGTATTGTCTGGTAGGTACCTTTTAGTCCGGAGTGGGTACATTTCGTATTGTCTGGTACCTTTTAGTCCGGAGTGGGTACGTTTCGTATTGTCTGGTACCTTTTAGTCCGGAGTGGGTACGTTTCGTATTGTCTGGTAGGTACCTTTTAGTCCGGAGTGGGTACGTTTCGTATTGTCTGGTACCTTTTAGTCCGGAGTGGGTACGTTTCGTATTGTCTGGTAGGTACCTTTTAGTCCGGAGTGGGTACGTTTCGTATTGTCTGGTAGGTACCTTTTAGTCCGGAGTGGGTACGTTTCGTATTGTCTGGTAGGTACCTTTTAGTCCGGAGTGGGTACGTTTCGTATTGTCTGGTACCTTTTAGTCCGGAGTGGGTACGTTTCGTATTGTCTGGTACCTTTTAGTCCGGAGTGGGTACATTTCGTATTGTCTGGTACCTTTTAGTCCGGAGTGGGTACGTTTCGTATTGTCTGGTACCTTTTAGTCCGGAGTGGGTACGTTTCGTATTGTCTGGTAGGTACCTTTTAGTCCGGAGTGGGTACATTTCGTATTGTCTGGTAAGTACATTTTAGTCCGGAGTGGGTACGTTTCGTATTGTCTGGTAGGTACCTTTTAGTCCGGAGTGGGTACATTTCGTATTGTCTGGTACCTTTTAGTCCGGAGTGGGTACATTTCGTATTGTCTGGTACCTTTTAGTTCGGAGTGGGTACGTTTCGTATTGTCTGGTACCTTTTAGTCCGCGGTGGGTACGTTTCGTATTGTCTGGTACCTTTTAGTCCGGAGTGGGTACGTTTCGTATTGTCTGGTACCTTTTAGTCCGGAGTGGGTACGTTTCGTATTGTCTGGTACCTTTTAGTCCGGAGTGGGTACATTTCGTATTGTCTGGTACCTTTTAGTCCGGAGTGGGTACGTTTCGTATTGTCTGGTACCTTTTAGTCCGGAGTGGGTACGTTTCGTATTGTCAGGTACATTTTAGTCCGGAGTGGGTACGTGCCTCTGAGCAGCAAATATTGCAATCTTCAGATAGATCTAGCCCCATGTTTACCTTGCTGTACAAGTTTAAAGTTTCGTCAACTATATTCTGTCATGCGTAGTGCTGTGACTGTGAATATGGGAGTTGTATATTTTAAACAACGAGGAAGAATATTCTATTTCAAATTATTTGTTATAATTATTGTTTATTTCCGGTGATGTTTTATTTCGTTGTCAGGCTTGTCCTTAGCTTTATTCACTTGCTGACATGTATTTAACCTACAAATTGTGACACGCTGGGTTCATACAAACTTGACGTATTTAATGAAAATTTACGTGTTCCTAGATACTATCTTCTCTCATCCTGTTATTTTCATAATCTTACGTGACTGTCCTAAAAACGACAACAACAAAACTATTAACAAATGTGTCATTGTACATGCACTATTCGAATGCGACGAGCGCAAGATAGCTGGATACATTTAGCCATGTGTATGGGCAGTCAACAGCAACCACAACATCATCAGCATCAGAAACAATCATTACAGACTCCTAGTCATCAGCAGTATGACAATTGTATCATCCTTTATTTAACACCAATATTGAACCACCAGCACATTGTCACCATATAACAAATATGTATAAATCATCTAAAATTCTCAAATTAACCCCATGTCACGAGAAGTTATCAAACAGGCCAGTTTTCATGAGGACAGGTCTATCAGTTTACCTGCGGTGCATCGGTGGTTCTACCTAGACACCTGTCTGGAGTCTTCTCCATCAATTATAGTTGGACGTCGACAATATGACCATAATTATGTCACTGATGACTGATGTAACCAACCAAATAGTCCAGTCAATATGTTGAAGTAACTTAACCAAGAAATGTAAGCAGCTAAGAGTATGACTTTAATTTATCACATGATTCCCCTTGTTTTCCATTCAAGACACCCATAACATGTTATATTATATCACATAACCTTTGAATTATTAAGCGTTCTGATTGGTCGAGCGCTGGTCATGTGCAATTCAATATAAAGTGATGGGATTGGGATTGTGATTTGCCGGCATTTATGCCTGTATTGTGCAGCGACATTTCTATCATTATAGCCCAGGGGCACTTATGAGGTGCCCAGGGGCTGAACCCGGCCTGTCCATTTTACTGACACAGGCGTAATGCTGTCCCGTTAGCCCCGAGCGTTAGGAGGAATGCCACTATTGCCAACTTTAAAGTCTTTAGTTTGACCCGGCCGTGGCTTGAACCCAGGACCTCCCGATCCGCAAGCGGACGCTCTACCACCTGTGCTATTGTGGCCGGTATAAAGTGATATTGACACGGGAATGTTTTCACGTGAGCACCAACAGCATAATACTGACCGTCGTGTTCTATTTACATGCACTATTGCTACAATAATTCGACGTCTGGTAAAAGAAGTTGATGTGCCTGATGATGATGTGGTAACATTAATGGAAAATATAAAATAGGAAAGAACAAAAAGTGTAAGATTGGTAGCAGTGAATGCTTTTCGTGATTATTTGCCGAGGAAAAATATGAAGATTTTGAGTAAAAGAACTCTGGCGAATTAGATCGACATCTTGGAAACTTTTTTGTTCAAATGAGAAGATGACTCGCATTACAAAACACAACAACAATGACAGCGTTATTTCACAGGGTATGTAATATATCAAGTAAAGACGTTGACCAATATATAGTTTTAGCGGACCAGCTACATATTGACCTCGGTCAATATTACCCAGATCCTTAAAACTAAATATTGACCTCAACACAAGTCTTACTCTGTAATATTACACTAGTGTAATACAGCTTCTGGATCGACGTCATCATAATGCAGATTGTCTCGTACAACACTTTCACCATTGTTATTAAAATTTCATAAAACCCTATATTGACGACTTAAGTACTGTGATGAAAATAATGACACTAGTTGTCATTTAATACAAACATTTATAAAACTCGTTCAGGATGAATTATAGTAAGCTCGCCATAGCCTCGCTTACTATTACTTTTCCAAAACTTGTTTAATAAAGGACACCATGTGTTAGGTCTTCTATATATCCACTGTCATCTATCAAAAGTCTAGAAAAATAAAAGGTGTGGGAGTTTATGACAAATTGCAGGAAAGTCGGGTACTCTGTGTGTTTGTAAGTTATCCACAAACTAAGTCCAGCAAAGATAGTACACCTCTACAGAAGATTTCTGTGTGTTGTTTACGATAATCCATTTAAAGTCCCAAAAGACACAAACAGAAGCGTACAAAGAGTTTTTGTACCAAAGGCTTCATTGTATTGTTAACAAGAGCAACCCAACTTTATAAAGTCTTCTTTAAGGTGATATCCGACAGTTAGCCTATATAAAATAATTGTAACAAAGCATGACGCCTATTTTGGGGAAATTTGTCATAATTTCTGCATTAACAAATGCTGTTGTCTAAATAATGATGATTTTGGTAACCACCTCAATTGCTAGACAGTACAAATCGTGAAAAAATCCTGATGATGTTATAACGTGAACTCATAAGTTAATGGTCTCGTGGTTTTCTTAATTAAAAAAAATTAGCGAACTGCGCAGCCTGAATCTGACATGTTTGTAATGATAAGTGGTAGGAAATATACGTTGGTAATGATAAGTGGTAGGAAATATACGTTGGTAATGATAAGTGGTAGGAAATATACGTTGGTAATGATAAGTGGTAGGAAATATATGTTGTTAATGATAAGTGGTAGGAATATATGTTGGTAATGATGAGGGGGATGTTTCGCTCCACTTTTTACAGAGATGTAGACATCAGTTAACAGCATTTAGTGGGATCTTTTAGAAAACAATAATTTAAATGGCTGTTTGGAGAAACAAATCTGGTTATCGGATACCTTCTTTAAGATAAATCACTAAAAATAGCCCGTTTCGCCCTGTATCGATTTGATTGCCAGTAATTTGTTACTCAATGAGGAAGTCAAGAAAGCGAATCGTAACCCCTCGCATGGTTGATGATCTGTATCATTCAGAAATCAGCTACACTGTATTTGTGTCTATTTTAATATGTAAAAATGAGTGGAAAACATTTAGCTACGCATAAACATACATATTTTACTAGTATTTATATATCAGTTTCTTGGTTGTACAGTAAATAATTGCACAGAGAGGGTGAGAATATGCAATCATCCCCTAAAAGCTTTCTAATTTATCTGTCAAACTTGATTAAAAAACAATTCTAAAAATGTACACAAGATACAATCAAATTGTATAATTCAATAAAGCATAAATATGGGTTATTTGGGATCTTATGTTACATTACACCGGACCTGATAGCGCAATCGGTATGGCCTCGGCTCCAGGTACGTATGGGGCAAGAGTTCGATCCCGGGCCGCGACATACGAAGGTCGTTAAAATGGCAGTGGTATAGCTCCCTTGCGAACGCTTAAGCAAATATAAGGGTAGTTCCACGACAAGTTGGCACAGTGTCAGGATAATGTGACTCTGTGTTGTATCATGCCATGTGCTCGCAGCATGCTATACACAGTGAAGGCAGCATTATATCAACTTCAAGTGGACACCGTCTCCAGATAACTGAAATACTGTTGGCAGGACGATAGACCAAATAAACAAAAAAACAATGCTACATATTTGCTGTATGCCATGCTGATATCATTTTTTAAATAAGATAGGTATAAATCGATTTTCCTATTTTTATTAGATTATACTTTCCCAAGTAAAATGTCCCATTTTTAGATGAATTCTGTGAAAATTTTATAAAGGGATGTAACACTATAAAAAACATATATTCGAGCATAGACAAAAGAGGCATTTTTGTGGTATAGTGTTAGAATGTTTTCGGATTTATTGTTTATTATACAAATACGCTTCCGTTGTTCATTGTGAAAATACAAAATTATCTTGTATTGTTGCTAATTGATGTTTGGCTAAATCGTGCGTAATACTGTAAATACTGATCACATACCGAATACACAAATGCCGTTTTTACAGCACGGTGCTGTCCAGTACACTTTATTAACATACAACATTCTGATATTTTATAAGATTTGTCTTGTGTGATAACTTATGGCTTGTTGTTTTATATGGTGCTGTGATCGCACCATTGCGTAGGCGATAAAATAATCTTATTTTCACAAAGTTCTATTTATATTACATTATTTCTGTCTAACACGCATGTTTCGCCTTAAACAACAGACATACGTTAAATCAAAAATTTAAACTTTTTTAAGGTCTTGGTGTAAAAATGTAGGCGACAACCAAACGGTTAAAATAAATAGTGTCTATACCTGTCTCGGGTTGGGGAAGTCGCATAGCCATGTTTGACTGTATTTGCTGCTTTCTATACATACATAGTTTACCTATGCATGCATTTGTTAGAAAATAAGGAATAATATATGTTTAGCATTTGTCAGCAGTGCAGTGTTGTTGGTTATTAAATACATAACACAGGAACTGTTTCATTTTTATTCCAGATTACCTTCCAAAGGACACTCGGCGTTCTTACCACAGGAAGTCTAGCACTCCCGACAGTCGTGTCAGAGCCCCCGTGCCATGCCCCTTTTGCAATAAAATCTTCCCTTCGAGAGCGCATGCGCGAATACATGAGAGGGTCCATACGGGGGAAAAGCCGTACCAATGTGCACAGTGTCCTAAACGATTTACACAGAAAGGAACTTGTCAGAGACATTGTTTAACGGTCCATGGATTTGACATGAGCGCACAGTAAAATGGTTTTCAGAAGACATATACTCGTAATATTAAGAATTGAATTAGAGTAATTCTACAAAGTGATATATCTGAATAACATTGAAGATGGGGTTTAACAAATCATGTGTAAATAACATTGCTAGATACATGTTATATTGCAGAATGTTAACATAGATACATTGTTTGGGAGTTTTATTACGTATTCCTTGGCTTATTTTTCAGGTTATACTTGTAGGGTTTTGTAGCTAATGTGCTCAAAGGAAGCTTTTCTGATACTCCGTTGTCCGTCATGCGTCGACCGGTTGCTTGTGAACACTCTAGAGGCTACAGCCTTGATCCAATCTTTCTTTGCCAGACTAAGTCTGATTTTGTCTGTCTAAAACATTTTTTATGAATTCGTAATTGTGTCATGTGAGGGGTGGGGGTGGTCAAAAAAGGTCACTATGTCAAATCCTAAATAAATCCCTAACATTTGACACAACCTTCACCAAACTTGAACAAAGTGTTAGTCTGAATGAAATCTTCATTCAGTGAGTTCGTCACTGGGCCATATGATATAAAAAGTAGGTCAGTAGGCTACATCATTAAATAAAACTGTGAGCACCTTTAAAGAGTTTTTGGACCTAATTCTGACAGAAATTTATCAGAATCTGCTAGGAGAGCTTAATTGATGAATGTGTACACATATTTTTAAAGCAAATAGCTTGTGATCACTAGGTATCAAAGACCAGTTGTGCACATCTAGTCTTTTGATTGGATTTTAAAGCATACTGAGAGCCAGGGTCTTCAGGTGAGCGATTTAGGGCCACCATGACCATCTTGTTTAAACATAATACCCGTTGCTTAGTTAATGGCTTGTCAATGTTGTTTTGTTTGTATGTTGCCAATTTAGTTAAATGTCACTGAAGCTTTATTAAGTATGTAACAGTTTAGTTTAATATCACTGTAGTTTATAAAGTATGTTATCACTGTAGTTTATAAAGTATGTTATCACTGTAGTTTATAAAGTATGTTGTCACTGTAGGTTATAAAGTATGTTATCACTGTAGTTTATAAAGTATGTTATCACTGTAGTTTATAAAGTATGATATCACTGTAGTTTATAAAGTATGTTGTCACTGTAGGTTATAAAGTATGTTATCACTGTAGTTTATAAAGTATGTTATCACTGTAGTTTATAAAGTATGATATCACTGTAGTTTATTAAGTATGATATCACTGTAGTTTATAAAGTATGTTATCACTGTAGTTTATAAAGTATGATATCACTGTAGTTTATAAAGTATGTTATCACTGTAGTTTATAAAGTATGTTATCACTGTAGTTTATAAAGTATGATATCACTGTAGTTTATAAAGTATGTTATCACTGTAGTTTATTAAGTATGTTGTCAATGTAGTTTATTTAGTATGTTGTCAATGTAGTTTATTTAGTATGTTGTCAATGTAGTTTATTTAGTATGTTGTCAATGTAGTTTATTTAGTATGTTGTCAATGCAGTTTATTTAGTATGTTGTCAATGTAGTTTATTTAGTATGTTGTCAATGTAGTTTATTTAGTATGTTGTCAATGTAGTTTATTTAGTATGTTGTCAATGTAGTTTATTTAGTATGTTGTCAATGCAGTTTATTTAGTATGTTGTCAATGTAGTTTATTTAGTATGTTGTCAATGTAGTTTATTTAATATGTTGTCAATGTAGTTTATTTAGTATTTTGTCAATGTAGTTTATTTAGTATGTTGTCAATGTAGTTCATAATGTTTGTAGTCAATGTAGTTTATTATATATGTTAGTTCATGAAGCATGTTGACAGTAGTTTTGTAAGTCACTGTAGTTAATTAAGTAGATTATCAATGTAACTTATAAAGTACGGTAGGTTATTATTGTAGCTTAGTGTTACTTTTGTTGATAAAGAAGCTTATCATTGCTGCTTAATATCACTGCATTCTATAAAAATGGTTTATCACTGTTGTTTTAAACGTAAATTATCAAAGTTGTTGTTGTTCTGTAGGTCACTTTTTGTTTTTACTGATTTCTGTAGGTCATAATGCTCGTGAATGAGGAATAATTTCCCTATTGTTTTGTAGGTTATAGCTATGGTTTGCTTTGAAGGGTGTCACTGTGTTTTGTTGTATATTCACATATTCATTGTAGGCTATCAGAACAGAACAGAACATTGTTTATTGAGATTTATACATACATCCTCTGATACAAACATACATTCACACAATAAAATACAACAGTCACGTGATACAGTCACAATTTTACAAATATAACAAATAACATGGAACTTTTGGAGAGTAAATCATTAATATCAGTGTATAGTTGATATTATCGTTATAAAAGTAAAACAGCATTTACATAGTTAAGTAGGTTTTTTTTTCTTATATTAAAAGGCTTGCTTTATAAAATTAGCAATATTTAAAAGAGCTGTATTAATTTGAGTTGACATTAATATATTAAATTTGTAAATAAGATGGTCATTATAAAAATTATAATCAATATTCTTTTTGCGCAGGGTTTTATAAAATGGACATATGAGTACAAAATGAAATATGTCTTCGATATCCCTTGTATTGCAACATGGGCAACATCGTTCGTTTCTTGGTATAAAATTATTTCCGAAAGGACCTGTTCGTATTTTCAAAGAATGCGATTATATTCTTAATCTTGTTAAAAAGAATCGTAAATCAAAAGGTAGTACTACTAGTAGATCAAGATATATTTCATACTTAAAAATATTTTTGAAGTTCTTATATTCTTCCAGAACTGGACTGCGTCCTACAGACGCACGCCAATCTTGGACAAAACAATCTTTTACTGTTCTTTTAAATAATTTTGGAAACATTTTTATATCCACCATTTCCGTGTTATTCATAGTTATCCAATAACTTCTTACAATTATATACACAATTTCTTTTTCCATAATTACAATCTTCAAAAGCTATTTCGTAGCATTTTCTTAAAATTGGCTTTTCACTAGCTCACTCCAGTATTTGATAATCTTAACATAACGGGATATATATAAAGGATATCTTTCTAGTTCACCGTCATTGCTGTTGAACTACTACTGCTACGGACATTTAAAATCCTTTTGCAAAATTTAAGATGTACCCTCTCAATTGATTTCATTGCAGTTAATTTTGTATGTAATCGTTTATGTTTGGGTTATCATTGTAGTTGTAAGTAGGTTGTGATTGTAATTTATTTAATACACTGTTGCCTGCTTATTTTTATGAATAAGAAGTCAGTTTGCTAGGACGTCTCCGAATTTCTATATAAAATGTGTAAATATGCATTTTTCAGTTGTTGTTATACGTTTTATGTGTTAAATGTTTTAAATGAGCATTTTGAATTCAATGCGGCTAATTTGCAGTTGTACTATTGTCTTAACGTGTACATATGTTTAAAGATGCCATATCAGAAATTCCTAATACAAGTAATATATGTATATGTCTTTTGTCAGTTTTTTAAACAGTTCACAGTTATAGATTAGCCTTTACACAATAAGATTAAGTGCATTATGCTAGCTTAGTCAATGGTCACCTCTAGCTAATGTATGTATATACGAATAATCCTTATCATAAATTTCGCATTAAGACGATTGTATGTCACAAAGTTTATTTATACATCAACATGTCAAAATGATGTGTTTTTTTTTTCTTTGTTGTCTCTCAATACCAGATTATCATGTTAGAAAATGTGTATACTAGTGTATACATATGTTTTACTCTAAAGTTAGTTGATAAGCATGTGTATAACGATATTTCTAAACTGTCTTTTTCATGTGTAGAGTCAGCGCTCTTACTATAATAACCCATGCCAATTAAATTACTTAGTTATAAGGTTACGTGTATAATGTTGCGAAAAAAATCATGATTACGATTTATTAAACTTCGTCAACGTAAGTTCTTTTTCTTAATTTTATTTAAGGTACCCTTCCCAAGGACACGGGCCAGCGTTTCTACCATTCGTTAACGTCTCACCACACTCTTGGTAGAGCTACCATGCCGTGTTCCTTCTGCCGCAAAGTCTTCATCTCAAGAGCGCATGTGCGAATTCACGAGAGGGTCCATACGGGAGAAAAACCATTCCAGTGTATCAAGTGTTCGAAACGTTTTAACCAGAAGGGAAATGTTCAGAGGCATTGTAGAATGGTTCACGGCTTTAACAACTGACTTGTCAGGATCACCGTACTCGTTATACTTAGACTGAGTTCAGCATATTAACAATATTAGTATATACACTTGGCGTTCGCGCGCGCGCGTGTGTGTGAGTGTGCGAATATGTACAACTGTTATTGGGCATGAGATACATGTAGGAAAATGTAGAAGCTGCTTCACCGGTTCTAGACATTTAGGGAACAGTCACACGTGTACATCTTCGAAGGACTAAATGATGCTTATATTGATTGGGTACTTAATGGTGCTGACGGACTTTTGGTGTCAATTTTATTTCACATGCAAGCTCATAATTTTTTGTAACCTGCAAGGATCCCGAAAAATGCAGTGATGCCCTACATCCATTGAAAAATAAAAACATACTATTCCACTTGTTATTATAAAAAAAAATGTATGTCCTATTCGAGCCATGCTGCTCAGTTAGCAATTTTAAACTAAGAAAACCACGTAACCACTTACTTTTGAGATCAACTTATAACATAATCCGGATAATTAGCTTTGGCGTCGATATCTATTTTTAGCAGAAATCCCAATCGCGCTTGTTTATAAATGTGGAAAGATTGGACATTTGGAGGGGTGTTTGCATTGTTTGTATTGTTTAACCAATTTAGATGGTGTTATAAAGCGACTTTTATTAGATCACAGTAAAAGTTTATGTAAAAATTATACCCCGATATCCCCAAGCAGACATAATATATTGCTACATGTATATCATATTGGCAAACTGTTGGATACAACATTTTAGTTTAATGTGTCTTTAGGACTAGTAAGGGAATACCAAGCAAAATTTTATCCACTAGCAGTATATTTTCTAGTTGTTATGGATGGAGTTGGAAACTAGAGCACTCTCTAGATCTACAGCACCATTGACTTCTGGAGACCGATAGAAAGTATTAGAACACTCTCTAGATCTACAGTACCATTGACTTCTGGAGACCGATAGAAAGTATTAGAACACTCTCTAGATCTACAGTACCATTGACTTCTGGAGACCGATAGAAAGTATTAGAACACTCTCTAGATCTACAGTACCATTGACTTCTGGAGACCGATAGAAAGCATTTTAAGTTCGAATAAGTCTCAAACATTTGTGGGGTAAATCATTCTTTGAAACAGGCGGAAAGTTTGTTTTTCAATTTACGTATACTAAATCTATAATTATGTAAACCCCAGTCATACGAAATGACGGGTTATTGCGTATAAGCAAAGTATGTGCACAATATCCAAAACATATATAAGGACATGTATATATACTCAGCTATGTTCAAACACAAATTGCTCTGTCTGGTTACAAAATCAAGAAAGTAGTACTGTTGTTGCTATTTCTGTAGTGTTTTGTATTGTAGATGACTGAAGTTTATTTTGTTTGTTACCAATTTTGTTAATTGTGTTTTTTTTTTACAACCAATGGTGTTCATTTTGTTGCTTATCGGCCAATGTTCACGGTTCATCTTGATATTTGTTCATTTTTTATCTTATTTATTCGTCGTTTATTTTATGAATAAAAACTCCGCGAGTAAAGGTGTTATACAGTCAGTTTAATTAAAATGAATCGTAGACTCCGATTAGGTTTATTTATAGTTTAAACGTAATTTCTCAGTTAAAGAAGGCAGTTCTGGTCTTGCGCAATGAGTTCATTGGCAAAGGTAACCCGAAAGTAATGCTACTTCATTGTTTTTAATGTAAAGTCTTACACATTTAATTGATAAGTACATATACGCATGCGTGTATGGCGGTTTGGTAACATCTTCATTAATAATAATAAACGTGTCACTTGTCTTTTATCCTCTTTGTTTTATTAGCCATATCATAAAATACCGAAAGATGTTTTATAAGTTGTGCTTCTTAACTGGCGACTTCCGGCACAAAACCCTATACTCCAATAGTTATTGACACACCTTAGTACGTCCCGTGTACTAATTCTGTCCATAACTTCCCCAATCGAAAATACAAATACGTTAAAAGTGGATTGGTTTAAACCCAGTTATTTTAAGTCGATCGTAAACTTTGTTTTGTTTACTCAAATTATAAATCTCGACTGTCCACTTCCTTGATAGTATAACCATACGTACATAACTGAGTCATGTGTGTAGTATACAACGGTAAACTGCTGTTACATGTAATAAATATTACTTAAGTTGATATTTTACTAGTTAAATTGGCAAAATCTTACCACATAAGGTGCTTCTTAAATACAGTAAAACCTCTCGAAGCGGCACCTCTAAGCAGCGGCTACCTCTAAGCAGCTGTAAGCGGCCGTGTAAATCTCTTCCCTGAGGCTAGATTAACCTCTGCGTAGCATCACCAGTGCAGCTATTTTTAGAACAGTCTGTCACGTACACCAGAAATGTCACGCGGTCGGCTGATAACTGCTTGTTCCCTGTTGAGAAGGAGAAGGAATCAAGTTACAGTTTGACGGGATTCCAGCTGCATGCTACAAACATGCCGTTGTAGATCTAGAGTATTGCGGGAACGTGTGAAAGAAGTGTTAACTGCGATGTTAACGGTTGGTTTGTTTTCTTTAATTGATCGGAAGATTAAAAGATATCACTGTATTGATTGCTTACTTAAATAGATGTTTACGTTAAGTGCTATATGCAAACTGTCATTGTTTTTGGATGTCTGACTATAAATTTGATTTTTTTTAATGGTAAATCAGTCTTGGCATGACCTAAAACTGGAATACTAGTCATTTTGTCTAGAAATGTCTTAACGTTACATTTCTACTTATAATTAGTGGTTATCAGTTTTATGACGGTAGATAATTGAATACTTTGGTCCCAAAGAGCTTTAGTTAGATTTGGGTCATTAACCAATTTACCCTATAAGTCTCAACATGATATTGCATGTATTAACGCAGGATTTTAATTATAAAATGAATGTCCATGGTAGGGCCACATACTTATAACTTCCTAGAGACCTCGGCCCTGGAACGCGGAAGTTTGAATTCCGTTACGGGCGATAACTTTTATGCGAGGAGGTCTTCACGCTGACTTGTGGTTTTCCTTAACCATTAGTCGCTAAATGTCGCTATAAAGAAATAGATTATTTTGCTGGTATGTACTTCAAAACAAACAATATTGTTAAAATCCCATTATATAAAAGTTTGGAAGAAAATATATGGTGTCAATCAGTGACCTTGACCAACATAAATCGATTACGCGTGCCGCGGGTTTTGTTTTTGGGTCCCGTCAACACGTCTTGTAAATAATGTAACTACGCTTATGGTTGTATAAAAGAGTATGTATGAGCATGTTTTAAACCGTGAGGAAGAATATTTTTTATATAACGAAGATAATAAAATAAATTTAATTAGGTGTAGTCCCTTTAATAAAATTACGCCGTCATTGTTGCAAACTGGGCGAAACGAGGTCTTCCTTTAAATTAATTTCCTCTTTTGTGTTAATTTATAAGCTAATGAAAGATTTCTATGTTTCTTAAGTACTTCGCGTGATTTCCAAAAACAGATGTGCCGTCGAAGTAAAACGTACAGTCGTATTCTTTTCCTTGCCTTTAACTTTCAATAAAAACACCGGTAATCACCAGTAATGTTTTGTTTCTGTTTTTTGTTCCAGATTACGGTCCTCATGACACTACACACCGTTCCTACCAGAGGTCTTCGGTATCGTGCCCCTTCTGCGGCAAATTCTTCCCATCGAGAGCGCATGTGCGAATACACGTGAGGGTTCACACGGGGGAAAAGCCATTCCAATGTAACAAGTGTCCCAAACGTTTTAACCAGAAAGGAAGTTGTCAGAGACATTGTAAAACTGTTCACGGTTTTGACATGTAGTTAACAGATCAATCAGAACTCCTCGGGTAAGTCCGTCCTCGGGACAATCATCCCTCGGATGTATCTGGTACAATGATGCTTACTGAAATCACGATCGTTTTGTTTTACAGGCATCGTACTGTAGTAAGCTGTCATCCGAGCTGCCATCGTTGTTTTGACGTCTGTCATAAAAGTGGTCCTTTTTAGGGAAATGGCCGAGGTAACCCGACTACCTACATATATCCGAGAGTTGATTCCTGAATTATCTGAGGTGTTCCGATTGTTAACGGATCAGACAGGGTTTCTAGATATATTATTCTGAGTCGTATGTTGCAACGATTTTGTCCCACAACGCATTTTATTCCGGAGATATTCCACGTCAACGCATCGAACTATAAACACTACCACAAGTCACTTCACTCCAGCTTTGGTGTGTAATCTCTAATTCAAATATATTATTTCTTTGAAAATCTAGCATCTTGTAATTGTTCTAGTAACAGTAATTCTCATTCCCTTACCCCAATACAAAGTGGGTATTATTGTATAATATGACATCACTGTCTTTTTTGTCTATTTTAGCAAAACGTCATCGCCTGGCCTGTTTTGTTATAGGTGGTTTAGTTTTTCTTAACACAGATTTTCACTGTTTGTCTTTAAGTAGACCAGCAGGAATAGCAAGATTTTTCACATTAAAGTATTCTCCACTGGTGATGTAATCCGCCAATCAAGATTTCTTCGTTACTGTTACAAGTTCAACAAAAGTAACAGACGTTCACTGTTTAAACAGCAACATTGTACGTATCCATGTGTATTTGGGTTACAGTGATTTTGAAGCATAAACTGCCCTGAAGCGCTCTCACCACTGCTGGTCTAATCCCTTGTTGTGGGTTTTTGCATTGTGTGCGTTTTTAACAATAAGCGTTTTAAACTTAATTACATACACATTAATACGTCACACACTTCTAACATACACATGAATACTTCACCCAATTCTAAACTTGTTTTCTTATTAAATAATAAAACGCAATTGTTTAAAGTGAATAAAACCAGTACTTTTCAGGGGCAGGCCTGGGCCTAAGAACTAACGTTCTTGCCTACAGTTGGTTGAAAAGGTTGAAATTAAAAAACGCTAGAAACAAGCCCAGTTTTGATTATGTCCTTTTTGTAGAGTACTTTTTTGTCCGAACAGTATCAATAATATTAAGTAGTAAAGAAACATGCACGGTCTTATTTTGAAGTAAATTTAAAACATTGTTTGTTTGTTTGTTTAAAACAACCTTCAAAACGCATTTACGGCCATTAAACGGCATTTTATCAAAGACATTCCGCCGGCGCCGCCGTCCTAGCCAAGGTGCATATACACAAAATGGGTCCAGGTACGCCCGAGCTTTGAAGTTCTCATGGAATTGTTATATGCCTCTGTCGCTCAGTATACAGTTTGCACAGTCGCAGCAGCAGTTCAAAACAAGAAGCAGTCGTTCAGACAACTACATTGTACAACAGCAGCAGTCACAACAATAACTACAACAGCAAAAAAAATATTCGTAAACAACTCACTGTAATTTGATCTACATCAAAGATTGACATTGACCTGTGAGGCTCCAAGGGTTAGACCATTTTGTGGTTATAAAAATGGTGGTATCCTACAGTTCGGACCACGTTTTCAGATCGGTGGGTCAACGGAATACTATGCTATCTAGGTTTTCAATAGTTAACAGGAGTGGGTTAAAATATTATAGTTTTCAGTAGTGTATTAAAACGTTATTTTTTCGAGCTTGTATTTCAATAAAACAATGATTTCTTCCATTTGTGGAGTGTTTTTAATCTTCCTTAAGTAGATGTATTATTAACATTTTTCGTTAATAGAAAAGTTTTGCGTCTGGTTTAAGTTAGGATAGGTTTCTGTTGACCCATCGAATTAAAATGTCCTGCAAAAAGCTGTTCATTGATGCCCTGGATGTGTGAACAGTAAGGCATAAAGACCCAATCGTCATTGCGAACAAATATTTCCTATCTAAGTCACACTGCAAAGTTAGATATTTTTAAACTAAGAAGTGCAAGCCACGTGACAACTTACTTTTGAGATAACGTTATGTCGCCATCCGGGTAATTCGCTCTAAGGTTGATATCTATTTAAGCAGAAATCATGATCGTGCTTATTGATAGATTTGGAAAGACTGAACATTTAGAGTGGTATTTTTCGCGATTTGTCCTGTTTAACAATATAGCAAGTGTTCGAATCGTCTTCATTTATATTAAACTATGAGTTTGTGCAGAAAATTATGCCTATATTCTGTGGAAACTTATTGTTGCATGTATTTAATACAGGCAAATTGTCGGAGACCACCTTTGATACAGACGTATCAAAGACAAATTCATGTGTGTGCAGTGATTACATTTGTTCCCCAGACTGAACTTCATGCCAGCCGAAATTTTTCGAGACGTTATGTCTTTTACTTGTAACCTGGCGATGCGAGGTCGATTCCCGCATTTGAGCTCGTGTTTTATTTATTATTATTATTTGTCTTTTTTTAGTTTTTAATTATTCCATTACCATTTTCCGTTTATGTCAGTGTAAAGAAAAGGAAATGCATTTTTAATGAACAATGAACTATTCATGAATGAGGTTGATGTTACGTTCGTCTTACATTATTTTATTTGCGCATCTGCAAGCCAGTAGGAAGGAAAACAGAACATAGACAGAAAAACAGGACACATAACCATTGTCTTTTTGGAGATTTGAATTCGCATCGCTAATGCCAATAACCATGAACTTAACACGACTATTTAAAACAAAGCACATGTTCCAAACTGAAGTATTAAAGCACAATCTATCAAACTGAAGCATTGAAGCAAAACCTTCTAAACTGAAGCATTGAAGCAAAACTTTCCATACAGAAGCATTGAAGCACAACCTTCGAACTGAAGCATTGAAGCACAACCGTCCTCTCCTTTTATCTGGGCTTTCTTTTTTGAGGTCATCTACGACTCACTGAACACTACCGAGATGTAGTTGTTAAATAAGTTTTTAATTTATTTTCCCCAAACAAGGAAGAAAAGAAATACACGCAGACCAAAATCATTTTTATCTCAGCTTAACTTTACCAAAGCGAACTCACTTCATTCAGGAAGAAGATGGCTTTAATCAGATGATGGTGAATGTTAGAATTATTTAACAGTTGTGGGAATTTAAGCATGCAAATTTCTTTGTTGGCGTTTTTTATTCGTGATGTAGACAAAACAATAAATACGGAAATAATAAACATTATTTTGTTCTGATTATGTGCATGCATTTATTTTGAGTTGTTGCTGGCGTTATCCTTGGACCGGATTTACTTCACATTTTGATAGGTAAACTATGTATTTCAAGTAACATTCAACAATAATTCATAAAGCATGTTCGCATTGCGCTGGTTGGTCGACCAAGACGTAAGTAATTCCTCCACCAATTATAAGCTGGACGCCATTATTCTGTAGGAGCGAACAACAACATAAAACATAAAGCCTATTCAAGCACTGTTGTTTTGTTTTCTTAAAAGGGTAAATGCTTATTTTGCGCAAGTGGTTCTACAAAGATATTTGTTTGTGATCTGTTTTCCCGAACACTGCGTTGATTGTGTCGACATTATTTACCTTAAATCATACCAGATCGCTCTATGTAAAACATGTGATTTCTTTACAGCCTTGTTGAATTTCAGTACATGTCGTCTTTCTCTGCCTCAACCAATATTACATTATCATTTTCTGATTATATTGCACTAAAAGCGGATGCTAGACTGGACGCGGATAGCATTCGGTCCGAGTTTAAACGATAGCAAACTTGCAATTCCTTCCTGTAAAGAATATTTGTTTTTGCAGTTTTTTATTTATTTTGAAGCCTTATTTTAGAATTCGTCATTGCATATGATCCATTTAATTGTGCAGACGCATTAAACAGAAAATATTGGCATTTTAAATCTCAGAGAGGTACACTTTTAACTTTCTGAAGTTGCATATAAAAAACTGTTTAAAGTTTTCACAGTAAAAACTATGCTTTTTCTCTTTTTATGTACTTTTAATTAAGAATTTGATTTAATTGCATACCTAAAATGCTTTCTCTCCTCCCTCCTCTCTCTCTCTCTCTCTCTCTCTCTCTCTCTCTCTCTCTCTCTCTCTCTCTCTCTCTCTCTCTCCATTTGTTGTAACCCTTGCTGGAACAAATTTTAGTAAGGGGTTGGTTTTAAGAAAATGAATGGTACATAAAGGGTTAGTAACAAAACATTATTTTATCCAAATTTTCTGATCATAGTAAGCTAAAGAATTTTTCAAGTATTTAGCTTGGGAATAACATTATGATGTACACAAATCATTCATGACTATTTTTGTTTTTGTCATCCTTTATATATCTATATTTTGCTATTTTCACTGTTTTATGTCTCAGTTATATTTCATTTTCGTTCTGTCAATCAGTCATACTTACTTTTCCTTAATTCAGAAAACTTTCACATTGTGTTTTATTTATTCTCCAATACAACGTTTTGAAATAAAACAAACTCGACGTCCGTGTGAAGCTAATATGCGGCAATTTTAAAGTTAATCCGTTATTTCTAGCATACTAAAAGACAGAACAAAACGCAGACCCTTAGATAGCCGCCATATTTCAAATATTGCCATGTTGCCTCATTTGCTAGCGTTTATCTTAATATAAAGATATATATTGTGTATTCATTAAAGCCTCACAAACTCCGCATGTTTTTAAGTACCCGTTTATGTTCATACATATTTCTTTGAATTAAAATCAATGTGAACGAAAACCGCCTGGTCGCGGAAGTTCGAATAAATAGAGTAAGGTCGAAGAAAGAAATCTGCAAACTTTGTTCTGTTTTTAGATTAAACCTCAATAATGGAAAACACAACTGTTCTACCGGAAGTAGATCCGAATTACGTGGCGAATCTGTCTCGAGAAGATCATGAGAGGTTGTTGGCGCAGGTTCAGCTTGAGATCACAGAAACGTACAGCTCTGTCATCGCCATCATCGCCATTCTCAGCGTCATTGGAATCATTGGGAACGTGTTCACTGCCATTTTCTACGGGTTCTACCAACGGAAGTCGTCATCAGTCGCCCTAATCACGTACTTGGCCGCAGCAGATGTAATAGTGTGTGTCTTGATATCATTGCTTATCATGGAGATGACACTGAATGTAAACTATCCATACCGCGCACTTTGCAAGATAGCACATTTCAGTGGACATTCCGCCGTCTCTACTTCAGTTCTTATCCTTTCTTTCATCGCCATTGACCGCTTCCGCAAGATTTGTAGACCTTTCGACCCTCAAACGTCACTAGTTCTGGCTCGCCGAGTTGCAATAGGGATCGTTCTTTTTGCGCTTCTAGTTTCAGCGAGAGATTTTGTAAACTTTGATATAAACGAAGTGAAAATTTCAGCGAAAAATGGGAGGAATGAGTCTCTTGTGGGGATGATGTGCTCTAACACCGATGATCCTGCCAGAAAGATGTCCGTGTCAGCATTTCATACAATTGATACGGTGATTTTTACAAGTGTCTTTATCATAATGTTTGTGACATACGGACAAATTATCTACAAGTTGTGCACTATTGAGCAGATTGATGCGAAAAGTAGCAAAACACGACTTCGTTTTGTTAATAATCCATTGCATCAGCCGAACCCCGAGGCTAGAACTGTAAACAATGATTCTAAAGACAGTAATGAGTCTTCTGACAATGTCACTGGTGTTTCAAAAGAGGTACAAAGAGATGATTCCTCTCAGCGATCAGTTGATTTTTCGGACGAGAGCCAAAAACAAGAACGGGTTAAGCCTAAAAAATCTAAAATAAAAAAATCTGAGAGAAACATTACTAAGATGATGTTAGTAATTTCCTGCGGCTTGATTGTGTGCTTTACTCCGTACTTCATCATTAAGCTAGGTTTGCGATCTTCCAAAACATCTGAATATGAACTCAGTGCTGGAATTCAGCTCTTGTTGAGGTTTCCGTATCTTAACAGTGTCATAAACCCTATAGTTTTTCTTATCTTTAATCCGCATTTTCGAAGGTTCGTTGTGGCAATGGTAAAAGCGGCGAAACCACCTGTACATGGGATGTCAGATTCCAGTGCCAACGAATTGAGTTATCCATAAAAGACACGCCTAACAGAGATGGTTTGTATGGAGATAATTCTGATTGCTGGCTGACATTTGTCGACGAGTTGTGTGGCAAGAGTGACGACTCACCAAGCATCTTTCACTCTTTTGCTGGCGGTGTTTACTTTAGGAAAATACAATTTCTGTGATAGTGAGTAATTTACAACTGGCATACTTTTACATTCATTATTCTGAAATTTGGGCCTATCCTTATTAGTGGAGCACAAGCAAAGAATTAAAATCCTTGCCAAGTATGCCGGTGCTGGAGACTTAAGTGCGACTTTTTCTCGTATATAACACGTGTTGAAGGTATTTGCCAGTTTTCACGCCCCATTGCACGACACACTGATATTGGACAATGTTGTTTTTGTCTGCAAATTGCACTCATTTTCAATAAGTCTATCAACTTGTCAGAGCTTACAGTAGATATTTACATAAATTTTGTTGCCATTCAAACACGCCTGGGCCCGAAAATGCCCTAGCAGTACTGGTAGCGATTTGATATGTAGAATAACCAAGCGATGAAGAAGCAATCGGTAAACTATCGAGAAGCGGTCCAAATGGATGAGAAACGGTCATGTGGGGATGTAGTTTGGTCTGGATGCACCTATCTAGAGAACGGTACCTTACCATTCTGATACCTAAACTGGTAAAGGCGGTCGTTTCCAGCGATTACGATCCCTGCTCAATATGATGTCCAGATCCACATGGCCGCTTCTGGACCACACAAGATCACTTACCGATAGGATCTTGAGATCATTGCGACCTATATTTGTTGGCCGATCGAGTTGATAACCAACGGTAATTATTGTACATTGTAAAAAGAATTAATTCTGCATCTGTTACTGTAGATATCTGCAGATGATTTTCGTTTACGGTTTTGTCGGTCGGTCCGTCGGTAGACCACTGCGTTTCCGATTGATCAGCGCACACTCCTCAGATTGGTAGAGACATTAGTCATGCTGAGTTGATTACCCCCTATTACTTTTTCGAGTCATTTTGGCAACGGTTAAAGTCAGAATTACATTGAACGTGATTCTCGTTCTCGTTCAGGGATCAGTAGCTGAAACCAAGTAGAGTGGTGCTTTATATGCTTAACAAGCATTACAAACATCTCTTCTTGGTTATCATTGTATTTCTTCATACGTGCATGAATGTTTGATACTAACAAGGTTAGATAACTCACATTCACAACTCGTTTATTATTAATATCATTCGGAATTGCTTCATAACTGCATGGAAGATTGAAAACCATGTTTTATTATAAATAAACTTGAGATTACCCCGCTTTCATTTTTCGTTTCGGATTTATTGCCGTTGTTATTTATCTTAGCAAATTCTTGTGCGAAGAACTTCTTACTTTATTACGGATTCGAGAGTCTTCATACTTTCATGGATGATTTACCGTGATTTGAAGTTGTGCATTAAGGTTAGATAATTCATATTTAATTGTTCTTTATTGAGTTATTGCCCTTTATATTTTATCTTGGCAAATAATGATGCGAAATAGTTCTTTATTGAGTTATTGCCCTTTACATTTTTTTTGTTGGCAAATAATGGTGCGAAATATCTTTTTGATTATTGATTGTATCTTCTCCATACTTGCATGGTGATTGATAGTGATGTGTGGTTGGGCTTAAAAGTGAGATAATTTAGATTACATTTGTACTTTATTTTTGGAATTATTGTCCATTTTTATTTGTCTTAGCATATTTTTTTTCCATTTATTTATCAGTTTGAAATTCCTCCTATTTGCATGGATGAAATGTATGTTTAGATGTCATTAATGGATAGATAATTCAAAATTCCTTGATTGTTTATTGAGTTATAGTCCTTTGCTATTTTTCTTATTAATTATTATGTAAATATTGCTTGTTTTATTATAAATTGGATTTTCTTAATACATGCATGAGTGGTTGTTATTGATGTAAAGCTGTGTATATTGCTGGGATAACTCATAACTTGAATGTTCATTCCGGACCTTTTTGCCTCTTACTAAGCAAGCTCTTGTGTAAACGATCTTTTATTATTGTTCAGTGTGGAAGGGTCATGTTTCAAGAAAAGAATCGACTATGCCGATGTTAACACTGCAGAGTGCAATAACAAAAAATGTAGCTTATAACAAAGAAAAGAAGCAATGTAGCAGATAGTCCGGATCCCAGCCGATTCATTTTTCTTCTTATTTTAATTCTCTGCGGCGCCTTGGATATGTATAATGTTTCGAATTGCGGTGCATTTAAGTTAGTAAAACAACGACCCAGTGAACATTGTCGAATTGTTAATTTGTCTAAAACGTTTATTTACAGCGTGCTTCTGAGGTTTAAATATGCGCGCATTTTTTGTGCACATATTTATACTGTGACGAAGCACTGAGTAATTTATGGTTATAAAATTCTTCAAAAAGGCATTAGATTCCAACAACAACAAAAATACGGCTTTTAACAAAATGTGTACCAGTCTGTATATCCTTCCTTAAGAATATCCTAATCTGGTCGAAGAAGAGTTCTTTTTCAAGAATATCGAGACTGATTGGGTGTATACTTTAAACTTTTTATATAAAATACTTGTTATGTATTGGAAATAAAGTTGTTCGGAATAAAGTTGTCACTTCCTTTCTTTAAACCAATCGCGTTACGTGTCGATGTAATATTCTGTTTACTATGATCAAATTGTTATGAACTTTTTGTTTTATTTTAAACGTCGTTTCTATTGCATTTATAATACACTGTATATTAGTATATGCTCAGTTATGTTCTCAGTTTATCGAATATTTATGTCTATACAAATGACGGAGGTCTCATCACTACGATAGTCCATGCAAACATTTGCATTTCTTATTTTTGGTCGGAAACCATTTTTTCATCTGTTTTCGTAACAAATACCTAAATGCAGCTAAAATCGTAAAGTCTTCAAATGCGGCCATTAAATAAAAGACTGATTCGAAGTTATTTACATTTAGAATTGTGATTCAAAGTAAACAATGCTATTTCATGGATACCCTACACAAACCTTAACACATTTTCGCTGCTTTTATTTGTTCATCGTTTTGAATACAAATCGAGAAGTTTATCCTAAGATTACTTAGAAACAATGTCTGCCTTCTCAATCTCATTTTCAACACTTTTAAATCCTCTTTCAGCATCCAAAGTAATTCCCAAATCATTAAAATTAAAACAATAGTATGTGTCTCAAATTAATTTTGCCAGTTAACTTTAACTGGGGATGAACTTTACAAACATTCAGAACATATTGTTCCGCCTATATTTCATATGTTATTTAATATAATTTTAGAAATTGGTGATTTTCCTGACATTTGAGCTTGGTACCTGTTTATAAGACTGGTGGTAAACTGAACCCTTCAAACTACAGAGAAATACAAATGTCTCTTATAAATATACTTTATACAATATTTTCAAACAATATATATGACAGGTTGAGTATATGGGCAGAAGAATTTAATAAAATAGATGAAGCACAGGCCGGATTTAGGGCAGGATATTCCACTATAGATAATATTTTACTTTACAAGTTAATACAAAAGTATTTAAGTAATCCAGGTGGAAGATTTTATGTCCTATGCGGATTTCCAAAAGGTATTTGATGAACTATTGCATCATGACTTGTTCTCGGTAATACATAAAATTGGAGCTAGAGGAAAAGATTTACGAGTATTGATATCTATGTACTCAAATTTACGTGGTTTTGTCCGAATGAAAGATGATTACGTTACTACAGCGTTTCACTGTAACGGCGGGATAAGACGAGGGGACGTAAGTGGTACGATAATATTTAATGTATATATTAATGAGTTATCGCGCTTCCTACGAACAAACGGTCATTGCGGTATATTTATGACTAATCAAATACATGACATAATATGCACACTTTTTGAAGATGACGTTGCAAACTGCGCAGAAACATCCATTAAATTACAATTAAATTCTCTTGTGGAGTTTTGCGATAATACAGGTATGACAGTTGAAACTGTTGTGTTCAGAAACGGGGGCTGGTTATATTAAACATGTAACATCTTGCTATAAATATATGGGGCTGTTGTTCACGCCGACACTATCATGGTCTAAACCTAAAGTGAAGCTTGTTGCGCAGGCCAGAAAATGTTAGCTATAAAATCTTTTTAAAGAAGGTTCGGTCATTTTTCACACAAGGAGTATTTTAAGTTATTTGATTAAATGGTAAAGCCTATTCTAACATATGGTGCTGAAATATATGGTACAGAATACTCAGATATTTTAGAACAAGTTCAGATTCAATATTGTAAAGATTTTCTTAGAGTAAATGAAAATGTGAATGATTGTGTAACCTTGGGAGAATGTGATGGACTACAATTATGCATGGATCATTTTATAAAATGTATTTTAGTGCAATTTTGTATGCATGTCCGGAAATAGATATCCAAGAAATTATTATTTATAATTAAGGCAACAAAATAACCTAATGTTACGACCGATGTCACTATTTAAGATTTATTTATTTATTTAAGATTTATTTATAAAGTGGCACGTTTACTAAACGACGAAATGGTGTTACAGAAAGAACAAGCCAGCAACAAACTAGTACAATAATGTTTTATTTTAATAAACAATTAAATATATGACGTAACAAAATAAAAACAAATATATCAGACAAAATTTAAGAAAGCAAAATAAATGTTAGCTTACAGTTTGTCCCTTTAGAAGGTGTCCCTTTAATAGTTCTATTAATAATCCAACGTCAAATCCTGAAGAGTTTTCGGTAGAATGTCCTCGTAGATACGCACTGTTGAAATAATACAACGGTAGAATAATACACGAATGGAATTAATATAATTCCAGATCCAACACTTTAATATTTATATCACTGTAGAATATAATAAGTCCACGTAAGTTCCAACACAGAAAGGTTTAATATAGAAGCTGCACGTATTTCCAACTATATGTCCAAACTTAAACTTAAATCGGCTAACAAGCCCTTATATCTACCCAAAGAATTTCTAGAACGCAGAAGTCTCCAGAAAATTCACGAAACCCAGTTAATTAAACATAAACAAATGAATTTTCTAGCATGATCCTTTTCTTTCTAGCTGTTACTCGAATGCTACGTCATGCGAATACGTCATTAATACGTCATGACTACAACGATAAACAACTCCTTAACCTGACTAGTGTAACCTTAAACGCTGGTGCACTACTGTACATAACAGTAGGGCACCAAAAACTGCATTCTTTTCAAGAAACAATAATTTATGTGGATGCACGAGCGTAAGAAAATAATCCAAACTGTCGGATAACACCTTTAAGGTATGGTATATTATGATTATATGGTTTGAAGAATGTTTAGCGAAGATGTTAAGAATCCTGTTGATTTTTATACACATTAGTTATTATTACTCCTTGACAAGCACGCACCCCCTTACTGACAAAGAACGTGTGTGGGGAAGAGGGGCAGCACAAGTACTCTCTCATGATATGATATCAGATATGGTGTTTGACCGACCAAGTCCATTTGAACTTAAATTGAACAGTGACACAAATGAAAAGACAGCCACGGATAAGCCCACTCCCACCCAACAGTTTATAAGTCACAGTGATCTGCAAGCATTCGTATCAAACTCCACAGTAAATGACATTTGGGAGTATAAGGTAATATGTTGTACAAAATTCTAAATGCACCAGAAGAAAGCGGATGCCCTGCCGATGAAAATACCCACCAGGAACATACTTTGGACTTTTCAAATCCTATTGTGATGCCACTGTCCTGTAATAAATGCCAAACATTTTATAAAAAGTATGTTCAAATTGGCTAAGAAAGTAGGAGTAATTTGGAACAGGCAACAAAAACTCAAAACAATAATGTATGGACAGACAGTAGAAAGGTGAGGATACCTAGCAGCAGAGTGAGCGATTTGCCAACAACACAAAGAGAAGATCAAAATAAATTTGTTAACAATCATATATATCCTAGATTCAAGGGATGTACAGCAACACGTCATGGACAAATATTTGAATCAGTAGCTCGTATGTGGTTTGAAAGTGTTTCGGGCATGACAGTTCATTTATCAGGTAGTGTTGTTAGCGAGGAAGAACCGTACATTGCTGCTAGTCCAGATGGGAAAGTTGATAAAAGAACAATCGTAGAAATTAAGTGTCCAACAAAACCACTGGAATACCTGATATCTTCAGGGTAAAATATGATGTAATTCTTGAAAATGGTGGGTTGAAATTAAACCCAAAGGGCAAAAATGGATATTACTGTCAAGTGCAGATTGCATCGTTTTGCAACAAATCGGTTTTGTGCAAGTTTGTTGTGTGAACTGTTGAAAAACAGTGTGTGATTGACGTTCACTACAATGACGACTTCATCATTGGAATTCTTCCCCGAATCAGGAATTTTTATTTTAAACATCTTCTTGTAAGACTAACAGATGAATTTCAATCAGGTCGGCTGAAACTTTCACTTGAATATAAATCATTGTGCTGATAATTATTAGCTGGAAAATGAATGTTTTTAGGTGACCGATCAAAGAAAAGCTGTTTTCAAACATTGTAATTATGGTGTATGTTTATTCAATAAGACAACAGCCGACTTAACCCTTTACTCCATATAAATGTCTTTATTTTGTGGGCGAACAGTGTAGATCCAGATCAGCCGGCACAAATGTGCGAGCTGATCTAGATCTACACTTGGCAGGCATGCATAAAAGGCGTATAAATGAAGTAAAGTGTTAAATACATGCTGCAGGGATTTCATTTAAACTTGGTAACTCTGTACACCAAGGGTCTACACTAATTGCAGAACTGTATTTATCCAGCAAATCCATTGTTTCATGGCTTTGTATTCATTGTTCCTGGTGATGGTGATTATGACAAGTGAACACTGTAGACAAAGGGTCTACATTTTAGAACCGGTGTCACGGTCTCATATTTCTACCGTGTCGAAATTTCTCACACGCCCCAATGCGCATGCGCAAAATTGTAATAGAAATATGACCCCGTATATAGATGGTCCAAGATTTCCTCCCGGGCACACATTTCCGTCTAAAGTAAATGCGAAATATTCTAGGTATATATGTATTTCGTAAAGATAAACGAATTGGTACAGCACAAACGTCAGACCGTGTATAGACGGACTTAAATTTTCACCCTGGCACACATTTCCATCTTAAGTTAACGTGTAAAATTTATCTATACATGTAGATATAGAAAGACCGGTGTCACGGTCTCATATTTCTACCGTGTCGAAATTATTCACACGCCCCAATGCGCATGCGCAAAATTGTAATAGAAAAATGAGCCCGTATATAGATGGTCCAAGATTTCCTCCCGGGCACACATTTCCATCTTAAGTAAACGTGAAATATTCTAGGTATACATGTATTTCGTAAAGATAGAACGATTGGTACAGCAGAAACGTCAGACCGTGTATAGACGGACTTAAATTTTCACCCAGGCACACATTTCCATCTTAAGTAAACGTGTAAAATTTATCTATACATGTGTATGATAGAGTCAGAAATATTGGACCATAAGAAACATCAACCTATGTATATACGAACTTATATTTCCACCCAGGCCCACATTTCCATCTTAAGTAAATGTCTAATATGTAGGGATACATGTTCATGTATATGATAGAGATATAAAGCTTGACCTGGTAGAAACATCAGGCCATGTATAAATGGGCTTATATTTCCGCCCGGGCCCATGTTTCCATATTAAATTAAACGAAACAAAACTTGGTATAAATATTGATATAGAAAGACCGGCCCTACAGAAACATCAGACCGTGTATAGAAGGGTTTATATTTCCACCCAGGCACACATTTCCATTTAAAGTAAAAGTATAATATTTATGTATGCATGTATCTGGTAGAGAGAGAAAGATTGGTCTGATAGAAACATCAGCCCGTGTATATAATTCCTCTCGGGCACGAATTTCCATCTTAATTAAAAGTATAATATTTATGTATAAGTGTATGTGGTAGAAAGAGAAAGATTGGTCTGATAGAAACATCAGCCCATGTATATATGTGCTTATATTTCCACCCAGGCACACATTTCCATCTAAAGTAAAAGTGTTATATTTATGAATATATGTATATGGTAGAGAGAGAGAAAGATTGGTCTGATAGAAACATCATCCCATGTATATATGGGCTTATAATTCCACCCAGGCACATATTTCCATCTTAAGTAAAATTGTAATATTTATGTATGCATGTATCTGGTAGATAGAGAAAGATTGGTCTAATAGAAACATCAGCCCGTGTATATATGGGCTTATAATTCCACCCAGGCACATATTTCCATCTTAAGTAAAAGTGTAATATTTATGTATACATGTATCTGGTAGACAGAGAAAGATTGGTCTGATAGAAACATCAGCCCGTGTATATATGGGCTTATAATTCCACCCAGGCACAAATTTCCATCTTAAGTAAAAGTGTAATATTTATGTATGCATGTATATGGTAGAAAGAGAAAGATTGGTCTGATAGAAACATCAGCCCATGTATATATGGGCTTATAATTCCACCCAGGCACAAATTTCCATCTTAATTAAAAGTGTAATATTTATGTATATACATGTATGTATATGATAGAGATAATACGCAGCTGAGTACTCATTGTTCCAATAGAATGAAAGTATAAAAGATTAAATCTTTAATAAAAATCTTACTCTAGTTTGGGTAAAGTGTATATTTATTGCGATCAACTAGTACCCCTATTTGCACTATGGAAAATTACGTAAAAAAATCTAAATTGATTTAGTAACCTTTTTGGTACGGAAAAACTTTTCAACTAATATATTCAATTTGGAAGTTCTCAGGTAATTCCATCTGCAGACGATCACACCTCGCTAGTTTCGGGTGGAGGGATGATAACAGACTTGCATGGTTACTGCATTTACTGCATTTAATTGACAGACAAAACACTTTGTTTTGTGGTTAGGATGACATACTAGTCGCTACTTCATAGGCACTAAGACTTGTTTAGTTACGGAACTTACTGGCTATAATCAGAGATAAAATTCTTGACTAAATTTCCCTTGGTTTCCCATTGCTTTATATCAATTCGACCTATTCCATTTAGCAGTTGCAATTTGTCAGATTTGGCTTTAATTTGTTTTCTTCATATCATGACATTTGCTTGAAGGTTCTGTGAAAAAAGTACGTCCGCATAAAACATATATTTTTTTCTTGTTTAAATAAATGGCATGGATTAAATTTTACCTAAATGGTCATAATAGGCGCTTGTGTTTGGATATCTTCTACACTAGTCAAAATTTCCAAGTGCACACTTTGTATTTTACGGAATACCTGATAAAAACTGACAATGAAATACTTGAAAATTACTGAAAATATTTTTGAAATATGTCCCAGGTAGTTCAGGTAGGTACTCGAGTACGCCAGCGTGACGCTTCAGTAAATAATCGATAGATCGGTGCGCTTGAACCTAAATCCACAACACGTTCATGCTTACAGATGTGTTTCGCCTAATTAAGTTGTATAGCTGTCTTCTGCTGCAAAACATTGTGAAGACAAAAGTGTGCACTTAGAAATTTTGGCGAGTGTATATTGGAAATAAAGAGGTACATGTCTATCATAATTGAATGCACTTTATGTTTTAATATTTAAACGTCTGTAACATACTATTGCACTTAAAATCTAGTTATGATGTCTTGATGCCGAGACCTACCCACGTACGATGTATTAACAAACTTTTCGCTCTCTGACACCCACCACTCTCCGCCCTAACGGCCATGCGTACAATATCTTGCCTAGCTACGCCCCTGAGTTGAATGGCCTGTGACATGATCATAAAACTGCCAACACGTGCTTTTCACTGCTATACAGATATCCTTTAATGGGTGAGTAGGAGAATGTCACTTGTCAGTCTATTGGCCTTTCGTGTGTATTTTTGTTACTAAACGATGCCTGATCTATATTTACTGAATTGATGTTATTAAATACATGTACATCTAAAATTCCTAAAACTAAAACGCATTGGTAATTGATAACAATGTTCAGCAATACGCCATAAGTAGAAAGAATAATAAAGCGAATGCAAGAGATTGACATTTTCATAACATAATCTCCCAATTTTCATTCTATAGTACATAACCTTTAAATTAACAAATGAAATAGTTACAAAACAATATATCATGTATCACGTTTAACTGATACCAAACAGAAATCTACAACCTATAGTATTTATGTAACATGCAGTCACAAAATAAACAACATTCTCAGACAAATATTTCTATTTTGTCATTGTCTTTATGCCATGTGCAACAAGTGTGCACACGTGGGGAAATCTCATTACCTGATTGGCCTGTCAGTAATTACCTGAGGAAGGGTCAAGTCTATTAATTAAAATGTTATTTTAATTAGGCTAATAATTAAAATAAGCCACAGGCATTCGCATAATTTTTCCTTACACATCGTAAAATAGTTTTTAATTAGAAATAATTCTAATTAGGCTATTACTTAAAATGGTTTATTTAAACATTTCTTTGACTTTACGTACTACACCCTACAATTAAACGCAAGTTTTCAGGGTTGCAATTCCCGAATCAGTACAGTAAGGTCCGCCAGTTCTCTAACAGAATAGCATGTATTTACGTTATTGAGTAAGAGACTATGTACACGTGTTCAAGTCTTAGTTTGTATCATATAATCTGCGATTATCAGGCCAGTTTTATACTTAATACAGTTAAAATTAAAATAATAGTTACAATAAGTTTGAGTTCTATATAACTTTAAATTGTTGTAAATAGGTATTGGCGACAAAATGAAAAAGCTCAATATGAATTAAATTGAAATCGGTATTTTTTATGAATATGCACCTGTCTCTTCTTTTGCAATTGCTGTAGCCGTTCCATTAACAACATTTTGGGTAAATAGAATATGTAATTAGGCCTTTTATGACAGTAAAGGAATGGAAATAAATATAGCGGTACAAAAATAAAAATGGATACGGCAGTAAAAGAATGGAAATTGATACGACAGTAAAAGAAAAGAAATTATAGGCATTACAAGAATTGAAATATATACAGCAGTTAGAGAATGGAAAATGATACAACAGTACAAGAATGGAAATTGATATAGCAGTACAAGAATGGATTTAAAACGGCAGATTAAGAATGAAAATTGATATCCACAGTACAATAATCGAAATTGATATAGCAGTAAAAGAATGGAAATTGATACAGAAGTACAAGAATGGAAATTGATATGTCTGTAAAAGAATGGACATTGATATAGCGGTAAAAGAATGGAAATTGATATAGCAGTACAAGAATAGAATTGAAACGACAGATTAAGAATGGAAATTGATATCACAGTACAATAATGGAAATGAATATAGCAGTAAAAGAATGGAAATTTATACGACAGTGCAAGAAAAGAAATTGATAGTGCAGTACAAGAATGGAAATTAATATAGCAAGAAAAGAATGGAAATTGAAACTGCAGTACAAGAATGGAAATTGAAATGGCACATTAAGAATGGACATTGATATGCCTGTAAAAGAATGGAAATTGATACACCAGTAAAAGAATGGAAATTTATACGCCTGTAAAATCATGGAAATTAATATAGCAGGAAAAGAATGGAAACTGAAATGACACATTAAGAATGGACATTGATATGCCTGTAAAAGAATGAAAATTGATACACTAGTAAAAGAATGGAAATTTATATGCCTGTAAAAGCATGGAGATTAATATAGCAGGAAAAGAATGGAAATTGAAACTGCAGTAAATGAATGGAAATTGAAATGGCAGTAAAAAAAAATAGAAATTTATACGACAGTAGAGGAATGAAAATTGATATAGCAGTAAACGAATGGAAATTGATACACAGTACAATAAAAATTGAAACCGGAGTACAAGAATGGACATTGATGTGCCTGTAAAAGAATGGAAATTGATACACCAGTAAAAAAATAGAAACTTGATACAGCAGTACAAGAACGGAAAAGGATATAGCAGAAATAGAATGGAAAGTCAAACTGCAGTAAAAGCATGGAAATGGATATAGTAGTACAAGAATGGAAATTGAGACAGCAGTAAAATAATAGAAATTGATACGACAGTACAAGAATGAAAATTGATATAGCAGTAAAAGGATGGAAAGTGATACGGTAGTAAAAGAATGGAAATTTAAACGGCCTTAGAAGAATGGAAATTTATATGGCATTAGAAGAATGAAACTTGATATAGCAGTACAAGAATGGAAATTGAAATGGCAGATTAAGAATGGACATTGATATGCCTGTAAAAGAAAGGAGATTGATACACCAGTTACAGAATGGAAATTTATATGGCACTTAAAGAAAAGAAATGGATACGACAGTAAAAAATGGAAATTGATATGACAGTAAAGGAATGGAAATTGATACTACAGTACAAGAATGGAAATTGATACGACAGTTTAGGAATAAAAAAATGATAAACCAGCAAAAGAATGGAAATTTATATAGCAGTTAAAGAAAAGATATTGATATAACAGTACAAAAATGGAAACTGATAAAGCAGTATGAGAATTGAAATTGATACGAAAGTACAAGAATGCAAATTGATACAGCAGTACAAGAATGAAAATTGATAAAGCAGTCAAAGAACGGAATTGAAATTGACACTTCAGTAACAAAAATGGTATTGATGCTGCAATTAAACACAGTCAACTAAATTAAAATTGACACAGCAGTAAAAGAGTTGTAAATGATGATATAAAATAATTTATATGGATACAGCTATAAAATAATTGAAATTGATATGGCTGCAAGAGAACTGAAATTGCTATAGCAGTAAATAAATTGAAGCACCAGCAAATGTGAAAATATATTGGAATCGAAGAATTTAAATTGTTTTAAATACATCCCAGCAACCAATTATGATCATTATAGCAACGTCCAGCTATCTGGGTAGAGAAAGACACTGGGTAGAACCACTGGCGATAGCAGGTCAGCTGGAACACCTTCTCACCCCGAATGGGACCCGAACTAAAGTGGCGAGATGCAAAGCAGACAGGGGAGTTACAAAACCACAGCTCCACCCGTACGCTGACTTAACCACTTCGCCACTGGCGTCCCCTAATTGAATTGATATGTCAGTAAAAACGTAATAGTGTATCATTATTACTTAACTTTACAACATAGCTTCTGATTACTCTGTTAGCATTTTCTTTTTTGTGTGTATGATTTGATATTGAACAGATTTTTGGTCTCTGTGCTGCATGTAGACAAGGTTGATATACCCCAGATGCTTATCTGACATTTTATTTCATTAAGGTTTTTGAGGTGACTCTAAATTGTCAGTAACTTCCTAAATAAGGGTAGCAGAACAAAGGATGATTATATCTAGCCTTCTGGCAATTTCACCTGACTGTAAGTGACTTCAATTATTATAAAGTAAAGCTTTCTTTAAACAATATTCAGAATAAGTGTACTTTGACTAAGATTTCAGATTAGTGAAATGAAAGTTAATCTGGGGCCTCCCATAAAATAAATGAATATATAACATGGGAAAACATATAAATGCTGCCAGAACTTATTTCCAAAATGGAACGTTGCTTCCTGTTAATATTTTGGCAGTGCAGAAGAATATAGAACAAAAAAAACAACAATCACAGATCGATAATAAATGTAAGATGTTATGTACCAGTAGTACAATCAATAATGTCTATGAGCATACTATAAATAAATTTGTTTCCATTCATAATTTAAAACAAAAATGTAACTGGCCTCAGGTAAATTGCCTCGCTTGCTAAAGGCATTCAGTACAGTCCAATTCATAGCCTTGGTTGATTAAACTTGTTAAAATAGACAGTTTGAACACACATGGTATAACAGTAATTAAACATTTAGTGACTTTGTGAATGAAGACATAGATGCAGCAAACAAAAACACATGTACAGATCATTTTTCCAGGCAGATTGTGGCTGTACTTTTGCAAACTTATTTTTTTATGTTCAAATCAATGTTGGATAGGTAAATAAGAAAAGGAGACTTATCTGCAAACATTTTATTGTGACTGAAATGCATGTTCTTTTTAAAATGTGCAAAATTTACATTGCTGTAAACAGATAACTTTTGGACTACTTAAAAAGATTTTTAAAAGTTTTGTGCACTGAATGCCTTGCACATGAAGAGTGGGTGGATTGTTTATAACCTGTAAAATGATTCAATACTAGGCTTATTGGGTTATGGTACTTTTCTTAGCACATGTGAACAGTATTCTTGCTGACTGAGTGTATAAACTGGCTCTTTGTGTAAGCAGTTGACCATAGCTGGGATGGTGCTGTTTCAGGTCTCTATAGTTGGAAAGCTCATAGTCATCCTTTTGATGGCATTTACATCAGAAACTAAAGTCACTTTTAATGGATACTTTAAGGATTCCCTTTAGGTCCAGTTTTCTTGAAAAATGGTGAAAATTTTTGGTTAAAAAGCTTCACAGCAGTTGTCACATCTTTCACATAGCCAATACAACCTGTAAACAGAAACAAGAACAACATTAATGTCAGATTATAATCAGTTTATGTTACTAAAATGTCATTTGTACTTTATAAAATATTAAAGCTTATAGCAGTATACAAACATAAATAATACAAGAAGGCAATGATAACCTGAGTGATCAGATATTAAAGCTAAAGTACCAAAGAATATCAGCAATGTTTAAACAGAACAGAATCAATATTATGCATGAACACAAGCAACATTTGAACAATCTGTTTCATTTTTTAATTCATGACAATAAATAAAAATGGTCATGCACCTGGCAGCTATGTCTTTTTTTTATATATTAACATTATTTTTTGATCAATCTTGATACAGGGCCACTTAAGGAACATGTATACCAACTATTAAGGTTCTAGCTCTTGTAGTTTTTGCACGAAGAGTTTCTAAGTTTTCATGGTGGCCATGTTTTTTAATGATTTTTTTTAATTTAAACAATTTTTGTTTCCCCCTGCCTGCTTACGCATCGGGGTAAATTTTATTGAATTTGGGCCAGCATTTCGTTTAAATGTCATTAAAGAAAGATGGTGCAGAAAGGTGACACAGCTCAGGTGAACTTAAAATTATATATCTGAACAACAAGCAAGATTCAAACTCAGGCTAACATGTTAATATGTAGAATACTAAGCTAAACAGCTAATTAACATAGATGGAAGTTATTAGTAAAATGTATGAATATTAAAGGCATAGTAATGGCCTACTTTAGAGACCACATTCATAACAAAATAACACTATGCTGTAAGATCAAAACTGCATGGGTCATTAAGCATGTAATCTGTTTATAAAACACAGGGATATTATTGGGGAAGGGGGTAGTTCAACAATTAGTCATACTTTATGTACATGTGCTTAATGCACTGTCATTGCTCAACAAGCCTGTTATGGGTGACACCCATGCCTTGATACCCCTGCAGCCAGAGACTGTTTCCAAACTGGTAGATCTACAACCACCTTAACAATTAAGACCCTCTCTATTAACGGCCCCTTCCCCATAGAAAAAATAATAGTTTTCTCCATAACAATCAAAATTACCCTCCCCTCAATTTCAACAAATGAGGGACTTGGACTATGAGAATATAGTTGGGGAATTCAATAATAAGATAGATAGGGAGATAGCCATGAAATAAACATACAACATGTATTATAGCAAACAAGCAAGTTAAACATGCACATTTCCCCTACGTTTTAATAAAATGTCGCAAAATTGTCCCATTCGCAATGCTGTACGAGTGTGTGCCTGAGACATGGGCTATCGAGGATGATGTACAATGCATTAAAAGGAACAACACCTCCATGCAGAAGTGGATCATATTGCAACACCAGCTACAATGAAGTGAAATGAATTTTGGTTCTTTTAGGTCGACACTGTTCATCCAACCTCTTTGAAGCAATACACCTGACTGGCTTCTACATCAGATACGGACAAGTGGTACAAATGCAATGACAGCTTGGAAACACCTGGCAGAAATGGATTGACTACATGAATACATACCTCGGCAAGCTCATATAGGTTGCAGCAAGGCTCATAACAAGGCCTTTGGTGTAAAATGGTTCAGAAATCGTAATGCATATTCGCACCCCAAAAGAGGAACAGAAAGGCTGAAAAAGAAGAAGACATAATCCATGTAACTATGCTGAGCACAGCTGATGTACACATAGGATTCATCCTACTTAATTCGTGTTTGTGTTGTTACAAATCCCCACACAAATATATGACATCAACAAGCAGATTTCAAGTTTACCATGTACTGTTGACAGTGTTCAATGTCATTCCTGGCTCAAAGTGTAAGATACCACCTTTAAAATGGTTATATAAATAACAAAAATTAATGAAACTACCATACATAATGACTTTGTGCATGTACAGTACATCCCTTGCTTCTCCTTTACTGATTTGACTTGCCTATGTTTCTATACAATGTTAAGAAAAACTATTTCTGAAACAAGAGGGCCATGATGGCCCTTAATCACTCACCTGAGGACACAGGCTTTTAGTAGGCTCATATTGGGTGTCAAGTAATTAAGAGTTATTTACTTTGGTGAAGATTGGACCATTAGTGTCGCCACTGGGCTTATAACATTTTCAAGAATTTCACCTAGTGACCTACTGAATCCAAGTGACCCAGTTCAAAACATGTCTAAGATTTCATACAGGCAAATGTGGCCTCTGTGTTCACTAGGTGTTCTAAAATTTGAGCTAGTTTCCTAGTTTTTGACCCCACCTGATACAGTTAGGAACTCGCCCAAGATTTCTTGCTGGCAAACATTTTGGCCATGTTTAGTGAAGATTGGGCCATAAATGTGGTCTCTAATGTGTTCACGAGGGCTTTCCAAGATTTGGTACTTGTGACCAACTGTTTGGCCCCATCTGACCAAATGAGGAACTCAGTCAAGATTTCATGCAAACAAGTTGTGCTCAGGTGAGCTAAACATTAGCTATGACAAAGTGTATTTCATGTATTTAATTTACTCCTAAAATAAATTTTAAGAGGAGAAACTTCATGGTTTACAATAAGCAAAAATAAACATTAGGTGGATTATTCCATCATCAAAATCATGAATGTTAGCAAAACAGCTCTGAATTTAACAAACAATGATACTAATCATCACATTGTGTATGATTATAATTATAATCTAAAACATGTTCACACCTGAAAGGTGAGTGTTACTTTAAGATCTAATATTCTACTTCCTAAAATATTACAAATTTAGTGTAGTAGTTTTTTTTACAATAAAATGTTACCTTAGCCGTTGTTGTTTTAAGTGTCCTCTATGAAGGTGACTCAACCTGATAATAAATATAACATAATATTCACTTTCAGTAAACATCAAGCTATGAAATAACATTTACATTCTGAAGTTACAAAATTATTACAATAATTGCAAATTATTGCTTACATGTTAGTGTTATTTTGGTTAACAAATTCAGAAACACTAACATTATACACAGAATATATTTATTATTTTAGGTTTATCTAAACTTAAAAGTATAAAATAGATTTTAATGTAGATTTCATGACAATGCAAATTCAAACTTCAATAAATTCTTAGAAACATAAACAAGCAATCGTTCCATGTAGTTGTCGTGTTAGGATCAAGGCTACACCAATGTGTTTCCTTTCAGCGTAAATTTCAAAGTCTGTCTATTAAAAGATTTCCGGTACATTCCTTTCAAACAGCAATTGCACAGCATACTGTAATGTGTAAGATTAAAAACATAAGCATGGCAACACAAACGTGAACTTTCTCAAAGAAATAACTTAACTATAGCTGAAATGCTTCAGAAAAGGAAAATAACTACAGTACAATTTGGAAATCAGTATCAGACAGTATATATCTGCTGTTGCAAACCATCTATTATTAACTATTCCAACAAAATACATTTCCATGGACAGTAAACCAGGTCTGGGGCAGTCAACATGGTATTTTTAATTCATACCACTTTACCTAAGTGAAAGAATGACATGTACTTTACCTATACTAACACAGCCACTTATGTTTTTTCCTTTAATAGATACCAAGTTAATAGAATACTTATGTTGATTATTATATTAAGTTTTTTTTCATCAATGCTATGCAGGTCAGGTACATTTCCATGTATAGAGAATAATTAAAACGCTTGGTTTATATGAAAAGTTGTTAATTATTATGTTAATTTTTTTCCATCAATGCTATGCAGGTCAGGTACATTTCCATGTATAGAGAATAATTAAAACGCTTGGTTTATATGAAAAGTTGTTAATTATTATGTTAATTTTTTTCCATCAATGCTATGCAGGTCAGGCACATTTCCATGTCAAGAGAATAATTAAAATGCTTGGTGTATATGGCAAGTCGTCATCATCTACCATGCATGTGCTTATCAATATACAATGCAATACAATTTTTTATTGCATTAAAACATACATGTTTTATAGCAAGGCATTATAAACATACATGTAATTGTGACAAATGATAGGATACATGGGTTAGAGACATTAGTTTATCTGAAAAGCAACATAAAGATATTAGTTTCTCAAATAGTTTGCAAAGTATATAAATTTTTAAACGTTTCTAATAATATTCTTTGATCTTGTTTTCATTAATAAAGCAAATTTCTGTTTAGTTGGCCATGTATAATAGTATCTTTTCAAGTAAAGGGAGCGTAGTTGAGAAAATTTTGGACAAATTAGTAAAAAGTGGTATTCTGTTTCGATTGAATTCATATTAAATTTCTACATAATCGTTCACTTCTAGCTGTATTACTATGACGACCCTTTTCTGTGGCAAGTTGATGCGACGAAAGTCAACTCTAAACTTTGTTAACGCAACTCTATATCTTGGTTCGGTTATTTCATCTAAATATGTTTCATAGGTTAACGTCGTTTTGAATAGACTGTATGCGTGTAATCGATTTGAATTATTTATCGCGGATATCCAATTTTGTGTGAAAATATCAATTATTCTCTGTTTTATAAAATCATAATTAATTGAGATGTTCAGTTGATTTTTCCAGATATACGATAGGCCTAAAGTATCTAACTCGTGTTTTATTTGGTACGCCCAATTATTTTCACCGTATGTGTTTCCCGTGTTTGAATCATTTTAGCATGTTGTAAGTTTTAAACAAAATAGTGCTTTCCTCGGATTTTATTAGTTTAATCCAATATTTGATCAATATTAATTTTCTATGTACGTATAGTGAGGTACGACCTAATTCACCGTAGAGTGCATCTAAGTTTGTTGATGTTTTAACACATAACACTTTTCTGCAAAATTTTGAGTGCATATTTTCTATGTCGGGAGCATTATGGAAACCCCATACGTTAGCAGAATAATGAAGTATTGGAGTAATAAGCGTATCAAATAATTTAATCTTTTGTGAAACCGGAAGATCTACTTGATTGTGTATTGTAAATAAATTGTGAAGAGGTCTAGACGCATGTTTTGCTATTGTAGCCTGTGTACGAGTCCACTTACCATTTTTAAATAAATGGACACCCAGGTATTTGAAGGAGTTGACACTTTTCTAGTTTTGAATTATGAAGATAAAAGTCATAATTAGTATTTTCACGATTTTTAAATACCATGATCTTTGTTTTCGAAACATTTATTTATAATTTGTAAGTTCGACAATAAATATCTATGTCATGAAGAATAGACTGTAATGTTTCCGGTTCAAGTGCAAATACAACGGCATCATCCGCGAAGAAGAGAAGAAACAACTTTATATCATTGATCGTAACAACGCGTTTATGTTTGTCTTAATGTTGTTGAGTATATCATTGAGAAAAAGAAGACATAATATGCTGCTTGCCGGGTCCCCTTGTTTCACACCATTGTGTGACATGATAGACTCAGAAAACGAGCCGTTGTATTTAACATACGATTTTACATTTGTATATATAGACTTTAGTGCATTAACAAATTTGGTGCTTATGTTTTCTTTGAACAATTTTTGCCATAGCAGCGCTCGGTTAATGTTATCGTACATTTTCTCCCAATCAAGAAATGCTACATATAATTTATTTTTCTGTGATAATACTTTGCTTATAATTGCATTTAATATAAAAATACAGTCTGATGTAGACTTATTTTTCTGAAATCCATATTGGTTATTAATAATTTTTGAATTCATTTCGCTCCATTTAGTAAGTCGCGTAACAAGTAGTTTGGAATAAATCTTTGATAAAATATTGATAAGTGTTATTCCTCTGTAATTACTAGCTTCTTGTGATCCACCCTTAAAAAGCGGTATTATAATCCCTTCTCCCCAGCTACTTGGAAAACAACCTTCATTGAACAGTTTATTATAGAAGATATTTAAAAATGGTGCAATGATGTCATATGTATATTTTAAACATTCTGTTATTAGTTTATCACTGCCTGGACTTTTGTTATTGCTTTGTGCAATTACTGCATTCTTAATTTCTTTTGCTGAAAATTCTTTATCTAATTCTGTACTACATATGTATGGTTCATTTAATGATCCCCCATTTTATTATCATTCTCTTCGACCGATCCGTATAATGTATTGAAATGTTGGTTCATGTCATCTATAGAAATATTATAATCTACCCTGGATTTTTCATTGTATTGTCCTTTGATGGTTTTCCAAAATTCCCGAGGGTTATCTTTGGCCAATTTTACAATTCTTTTTCCTTCATTTTTAAAGTATATAATTTTACATGTTCTCTTTATTCATGTATATGTTCTTTTCTTGCAAAGAAATGAAACTTTGTTCATGTTTTTTTTGTGTCCTAAAAATGTGTTGCGTGCTTTTTTAAATTCTCTGTTTGCAGTATAGCATTCTTTATCAAAGCACGTTTTATTTTTTCTACTATTTCTATTTGACTTAAATCTCCTATATTTACCAAATATTTTAAATGCGATCCCTTGTATTAGTTCATTGAAAGATTTGATAGTATTGTCTATAGAGCTATCATTGATACTACTGGTTAATTGGTGCAAGAATAGGTAAATAAGAAAAGGTCCTATCAAAACTCTCACAGATATTTAAATTTTATCTACCAGTAGACAAAGGCAAACAAGGTAAATGCAAATGAGAAAAAACAAACAACACAGAGACAAGACATAACACACTTAAAGAAAAACCATCAGTTACCGCCTTGGAACGGTCAATCGGCAAAAGGGCCAACTGGGGTACTTAAACCTGGTTTGATGAGCGCTCCAACCTCGCACTTCCTGAAGGTTTTTCTAGCAAACAAACAGTGTAAATAACAACATCCCGTCAAGGTGAAACAACTAACAGTAAGCACCTGCATCGGGAGTTAAAAGGCTTGCTCCCTCAGTAGGTACGCTGTTGTTGTTGTTGTTGTTGGAACTAGTTTAATAAGGGTCTACTCGCCCTGTTGAGGGCTTTTTTCATGACCCCGCCATGTTGCCCATGCATGTCTTAAATGTGTATATTCCGAAAATTATCGCCTAAAGTGGGCCCTAATTAGGTACCTAGTTTATGTACCCATTTACTGGAAAGATGGTATAATTTTGGTAATTTTTTGGTCTTAAAGGGGATTGAGCATGTTTTGAGTGAATTCCACTCCCTAATTCCTGGCTCTTTCCCCTGACACTAGGTTCTAATTGGTATTTGTTTATTTATTTTTCACCATAAGAAGGTTCCCTGTTTTCGGCTTACCTCTTCCCCTAACGAAATTGTGAAATAGTGGGGAAGGGGTGCACCTTTTTAGGGACATGTGTAGCTAATAAGCTTGGTATTTAATGAGTAGTTGCGGTAGCTCGTTTAGACCCTAGTGTTAGTTAAATTTTGATGTCTGGACGCCCGGGGCCCGACCGCCCACTAAACCATCTTTCTTGTCTTACATATGTAATGTATATGCCAAGAAAGAAGTCCCCGGCTGGTGGTATAAGATAATGCTCGCCTTTGTCTACTACTTAATTCTATTACTATTTATACAGGTATACAGTATATTCAGCGGCCATTATCTTATGGGTTTCCCTATTCTACCACACACTCGATTCACGCTCTCAGGGTCTCATACATCCAAGCATTCTTTTAACTACTTAGTCTACTTAATCTACACTACGCATTTCTCTACTATATACAGTAGTGGAAGTTTTTTTTTATTGTTTTTTTCCCACTGTCCTACTAGTGCAAAAACATTTGTTCGAAGGGGGGAGCCATGCATGTTATAACATAGTAATATATATTACACAAAGATATGTTGTTAGGCTTGGTGAACCTTAAATGGGTAGCCTTTGTTTGTACGGACCCCCTATTGGGCTTCCGTTTATTCAGCATACCCTGGTTCTACTTAGATTTAATATGTATAGAGTCTATTGAATCCTATGTGGGTGTCGTAGTAATGAGCCCGGATTGCCGTTGTTTTTACGGGGCCCTTAGGGGGCACCCGTTTATTTGGCAATCCCGTATACTTTATTATTGGCTTGATGCTGAAGGGTGTTATTGTGGGTTTTTCTAGGTGACTTTTATAGATGGGGGTGTTCAGGTGCCTTTGTTTTTACGGGGTCTTTAAGAGTCCACCGTTTATTCAGCGACCTGCCATCTATCTATAGATGTGAGCTGTCTTAATTATATATTGTCCTTTTTTGTATTTTTTTGGCCATACTGGGCATGCGAGCGGATTGACCTACTTTAAGTTCGTTTATTTCGCTTGATTCTGATTGGCTGGTTTGTACGCACCACATCGAACGCATGTTTTTACATGTTGTTAGTGTAGTTGATTTTTTCTAAATATTCGAATAATGCCGCTTTAATTGGTTCTGCTTTGTCGGCGGGCGGAAACAGTAGTACTTTTCTTTTTATGATGGTTAAACCTAATTTAATACTTAGCTTGTACTCTAGTTCGGTTCGCTCAGTTGAGTGCTGCCCACACTGGAATATTACGTGTTCGAGGGTTTCTGTATCTGCGCAGTGAGGGCAGTTTCTCGGTCGAGCTTTATTTTCCGCACCTAAGTAGCTAGAGCCGATCCTAAGTCTTGTGTATATTTTATCGTACTTTGTATATGGGTGATGTATTTTGATCCTAGTATTTCGTTCACCGTATTCGTAATTATGTGTTAACTTATATTCCGTAAATCTCGCTTCCGCTTTCTGTTTGTAGTGGTTAGTGATGTAACTATAAGCCTCTGTTTTGCTTAGTTTTATAGGTAGTAGTTTTTCCATTAAGAGCACCTTTTTTGGCCAAAGAGTCTGCTAATTCGTTTCCTGTGATTCCTATATGGCTTGGTATCCAGACAAGATTTATCGTAGTATTAAGGTTGGTTTTAATGTCAGTGTTGAGCCTATATATGTGGTTAATTATTTCTTGTCTGTTTGTTCCTTTTATTTGTTGTAGAGCTTGTAATGCGCTGAGTGAATCGGTGTAAATATCTATGGTGCTATTGGTTATTTTATTTTTGTGTACCCACGTAGTGGCTTCCTTGATGGCTAATAATTCGCAGGAGAATATTGAAACTCTATGGTCTAATTTAATTTTTGCATTTGCTTTGATGGTTTCTCCTTCGTATATAATCAGTAGGTACGCGCGCAGACTGTCTACCTTTGTACTATCCCATGCTATATATAGTTCGGGGGCGGGGTCATTTCCGCGTGTATTTACGATAGGGCGTTTCCTTTCGATACTAAATCGCAACGCACAATGATCGGATAAATCAGCTGGTGGTCTTACTTCGAAATCTTTTATGTATTGAAAATTATTTTTATGCAGGATAAGATAGTCTACTACACTCATTCCATTATTATTTATGAACGTATATTCTCCAATGTTTCTGTCCTTACCTAACCGGCCATTAGCTATATTAAAGCCTGTATTTTTACATAAATCTAAGAGACGAGTCCCCCGACGGTCAAGGACCTGATCTTTGTTTACCCTAGATAGAATATTATTATAATTTTGTGATAACTGGTTACTATCTAAAAATCGGTTATTTTCGATGTAATCTGGGTAATTTGCAGTTCTGCTATTAAAATCACCCGTAATAAACGCTTTGCCTTGTGTTTGATACTTTTCAATACCTTGTTCAATCTCGTCAAAACTGTCTGATTCGGATATTTTCAACATTTTTAAATCATGCGGTGGTATATATGTACAACATATATATACATCTTCATTAAAATGAAACAAAGATTTACATATCTTTAACCATACAATACCAGATGAATGTTTGTCTATAATACTTATCTTTGGACCTAAATGTAATTTAAAATATATAGAAATTCCGCCTGAGTAACGTCTTTTCTTGTTCCTTGGTGATTTTTGTCCATATGAATGCACATCACAATATCCTTAAATACTTTTATTATAGTGTGTGTTTGACGATAACCATGTTTCAGTGAGAATAATAATGTCATTTTTGTTGATCCTTTCTATAAAATCGGGGTCTGAAAGTTTTCTAACTAAACCATTTATATTCCATGTTATACAGTCAGTTTGCTCTTCTTGACGTTCCTAGTTGGCTGTAGATTTTGGTTTATATTCTGTTCCGTTAACATAAAGCTTCTTGCCGACAAATTTCACTCGATTTCCTTTTTCCCTTTCATGTTGGTATGTAGTATTCAACACCCGTCTTGCATCCCGCCATTCTTTTGGTAGCTGCACTCCCACTCCGTAGTTGCTTTGCTTAGGATCGTTTTTCATATTAAGGGCTGCTTTCCGGACAGTTTCTCTTTGTGAGAATAAGTGAAATTTCACTATTATGGGCCTGGGGTTTTGAGCTCGAGCTGTGCTTCCTAGGCGATGTGCGCGATCGAAGATGACATCATCAGTATTTACCTTAAGCTTTTCCTTGATTAAGGCCTTAACTAAGGTTTCACAATCTTCTGTTTCCCCTTGAGCTTCGCTATACTGCGGTCCATTGTTTTTTCTGTTATCCCATAAAAGATAAGATTGTCTCTCATGCTTCTAAACTCGTTTTTCAAGAGTTTTGTTTTTATGGATTCTTGTTGATTCGTCAAATCATTGATTGTTGTTTTAAGCGTCTCGCATGGTTGTTGGATTGTTTTAAAATTATCTCTTGTTTTGTTAATTGTAGCAGACTGTTCATCGTATTTGTTGCTTATAAATGAAGCGCCGTTTTCGACTGCCGAGACACGTGATTCCAGATCATTTAATTTGGTTTCCATGTTGTTTAGTTTTGCAATCATTGAAGTCACAAGTTTTTCTATATGGTCCACTTTGTCTAAACGCCGATTGATCCCCTGGATCTCCTGCATGATTATGTTCAAAGTTTGTTGTTGGCATGTGGTTTGGGTATTCATTGGCATCACTGGCTGGTTATACTGATAGTTTGGTGGCGATTGTATGAATTGGCTCATATTGTAAGGCTGTGGCTGTGACACTGTGTAATTGCCGGTCGCCATAGCTAATGTCGGTGTATCATAACGAAAAAACAATTCATTTCTATGTCGCTTATGTTGTATTTCTGTTTCAACACTGCCAGAAGTGGGGACACATGTTGGACTGGTTTCCCTGTGTGCATGTGTAACGTGTGAAGTACTCACTTTGTTCGTACCTTCTCTGTTGCCCGTGTTGCCCGTACACTCCGTGTTACACGACACTACACATTCCTCTTTTTGCAATGGGGATATGTTTTTTCGCTTCGGTTCTGTTATTGACCTTTTGGTGGCATGAAGTTAGTATTTTCAAAAAGCAGTAGGTCCAAAAATAAAATCCAAACACTTTATTTTTTACATATAAAAAGTTAAAAACACGTTTTCATTAGAGCCTATACTCCATGTGCTCCATATCAAGTCACGTGACTTTATTGTACTTATCTTTCAATGTACATGTCCATATGATTGGTGTAGGTGAGAATGAATGTGGTTACAGTTTAATAAAATGTCAGTCGATAGAGTACCTTTGTGTTCAAGGTATGAGAAAATCTTAGTCTGTTTTTACCAAATATCAGACATTAAACTGTTGTATCATATTTGTTGCTGTATAAAATATCATTAATGATATGAACAGTGTACATTTCTGCTTAACCTGGCTAGATTGTTTATTGATTTTTTAAAATGCACTGTATGTTGTACAAAAACAATGCAAAGGGTAGTGTTCTTAAATGTTGATGACCTACTTATTTATGGATTGGAAATCCATAACAAATAAATAAACCCCATGTTCTTACCTACAGATGTGTCAATTTAACAGGTACAAGACATCACTATATGGTAAATTTCCTACTATCATCCTTTATCACTGTTCTGTTATCAAAACTTAATATATAGCCCAAAAATGTGATGTCAATATTTTAAGACAAGCAGAATTATTTGAGCTGCAGCTCCCATACCCAACATATTCTTTGGGTGAATATATGTCTGTCGGTTTATAAAACAAAATTCAGAGTAAAAATACTAAATATGCACATGTTTTAACCAGACAACATAAAATGCTGAATATATTAGAACAAATAGAATCATTAATCTAACACATAAACAGCTTTGAATATATAGTTTTATCTTTTGTAAGTGTACGTAAACGTCTTTGGGAGATATCGCGATATTCAATATTAGTCTGTTGATAATAACGTTTGTCAATGATGAAGCAATAACAATAATAATAACCTCATAGTGAAGAGGTAAAACATATTCCTAAAAATAAAATAAAAAAAAAAAAAAAAAAAAAAAAAAAAAAAAAAAAAAAACGGTAGGGTCTTGTATTTTTGACAGCTACCTTTATTTATCAAATTTTTATTTTTATTTTAAAAGATATAAAAAGAAGATATAAAAATTGTCTTTCATATAAATAGCATGTATTTATTTTTATATCTTATAATTGATACTGCATGACGATTCTTAAAGTAATTAAAAAGTTACCAAATATTATTATTACATTTTATAAGCATACATGGTTCAAATCGGCATGATCAAAACACATGATCAGCATCTAAAAATAGGGCATGTATGAAAAATTATTGACTCATATGTTGGTGTGGTAAAAATATTATTCCGAAGCTTGAAACTTCAGTTGTAAGTTTTTCATATCTACAAAGCCAACACTCTATTGGTTTGACAACTAATCATTGTGATGCATGCAACAGGTTTGTTAAATATGTGTATGGTATATAGTACTGATACACTCACCAGTTAACCGAAAGCTATAAATACTGGATGTTATGACAATATTGTAATAAGAATACCAGGCAAGTATTTGTTAACAATAACAATTCACAACACCGAGGAATCTGCGCTGTACACTGCTAAAAAGCATTTCTTTTCATAACCATCAACTTGTTACTAATGTCAGGCTAAGTGTTTTAAACTGTTAAAAATGAAGAAACTAAAATTTGCCCAGACTCCCGAGAAACATCGGTGTGTTGAGAATAGGCTGCATCAAAAATCGAGTGTTACATGGAAAATCATGAACGCATTTTGATAAAAAATAGTTGCAATACAAAGCATATGAACATATACCTTCTGAACATGAAATTTTCGTGTACCATCAACTTTCTGCATGCCATTGAAGATCAAAGAGGCGATTCATATTGGCCAACCTTCTTTCCTCCAAGTGCGAACAATGACCGACGATCATTAGGACCTGTAGGTACTGAACCACTTAAAATATGCTGACAATGTCACAATTATCTTAAATACGGTGTTTTTTAAGCCTCAAAATATCAATCATGAACACTTTTTACACCAGAATGGAATGGTAGGAAATTTAGGCACGCGTAGTTAAAAAATAGCAATCTTGCGCTTGCGCACACAAGACAGAGAAATTAAAGCACGGTAGAAACATCAGACTGTGACACCCTGGTCTACACATGCCACAGATGTGAAATATGTTGCATCTCAGTTTAACTTAAAATGAATGCTGAAGTATTGTTCAACCATGTTTCATGTTTACTGATAAATAAGTATGTAATAATACTGGAATAAAATTATAAATTGATATCAGCTTTGGTTTTGATTCAGTGTTTTAAACTGTCCTGTTATCTGAGCGCATACATGGTTTACACTTTTTATATTTATCCCAATATGACACGAGCTATTAATTTATTAAACCTTTACACCATATAAAGAATCAAGTTTCATGTCATAAGATGGGGATACTGATCTGGATCGACACTAGTTGTCCATTTCATATGAAGGTTAAAGCTGTACCCATCAATTAAAGCGTAAGAAGCAATGCCTCTTTGATTAAAGCAAGAGGAATACATTATTGGACAAATAAGGAAAAATATAACAGTACCATGTTAATTGTAATACCATTTAATTCTTAGTTTGTTAAGCACAATGATTTTCTTACTAGAAATGGTAACTTGATATTGGTAAATCAATTAATACAGTCGTGTTTTGTTAACTTTTTATCAAGAGGTTACATAATCTTTATTTGTAGACATACGCAGATTATCACACATGAAAATGTTATTGTCTCATCAAACGGGCTCACTCGATTTTATTGTCTTTGATCAACATATCTCTCATGTTGCATAAAGCAGCCACAACACGAACAGTTTTATTTGCATTTCTTAATGATTTTATGCTTTACGTTTTCAAAAGTCTGTAAGATTTCATTCTCATAATTGCCCTCTCAAAATGAATCCTTTCTGCAGCTATTCTTCTGGAATCAATGGTTTCCTGCTCCGATAGTTGTGATCGGCCCTTCATAAATGCAGGAATGTTCAATTTTACCCAATAGTGAACCCTCGGTCCGCCATGACCTCATCCCCAGGTAACAAATAATTTAGAAATCCACAATGTTTAGTTATATAACTGTCACTGGCTCTACCGCCATACAAAGGTGACACGTACATAATAAAACCACTTGGAGTAATTGCAATTAAATTTTTTGCAGTGTTGTTGCACTTGTACGTGCTCCAAGTCTGAGCCCTAGCTTTTAATGAAAATGGTCTTTACATAAAAATTTCTGAACAGTCTGTAATGCAGGTAGTCTTAGGAAAAGAGTTTTGAATGGACTGTGGTAATGTTCTTCTTTTTGTCTCTATAGGCAACCAAACCACACACTGCGACAAATGTTGAGACATAATGTCAATCCACGAGTAATACATGTTGCTCACTAGTTGGTGTGACACACCACAGCTCTTCCATTGTCTTCAAATGTGAGAGCAAGCCTTAATATTAACAGCACAGTCAGGATTTGGTTTGGGACACTCATTCTATATGGAAGTCCTTTCCCATATGTTGTCAATGTGGATACCAATGATAAAAAACACTGTTAGGCTTAATCCTGTGTAGAAACGTGCATCTGAGTCTGTGTTTATGTTCTCTACACTAAATTCTGGAGAGTTTTGCTGAGTTGATACAGTCCTTGTTTTACAGCTATACCAGTAGTTGTGGTCAAGAGCAACTAAGTCAATAGTTTGTGTACTGACATATACTAGTTTGAGCCTACTGACATTTCTGCAGTAATCTGGGCATTTCTGACAACAGATGCCTTCACACTGTTCACATTCCATTAATGTTTCATCTTTATTACAATTGGCAGGGGTCGCAAACATAATTTCTTCATCTGGAACAATTTCTAAACCCTGTGGTTTTACTGGGGTTAATAATGGATCAGGCAGTGGCTTAGGCTGTCTGAAAACAGGGCTGGAATTTTCCGGGTATTCTAGTTGGAGTCTTTTCAATGGTCTACGTCTATGAGTCTTTGAGGTAACTGGCTGATATCCCATTTCTAAAACTTGGATTGGGTTTTGGGCTGTGGGGCGACCGTCAATAAAGTGTTTTGAACACACCTGAAGATATAAAAGAAACATAAAAGAGATAATAATTTATTTACTTTATATCATAAATGATGCTTAAATGCTGAAATAAGTTTTGAATTAGACTGGTTTACACTATAACTGCTTAGGAGGGCATATCTATACATTTTAATGTCTGTACACAAAAGATGCATTAATAGGTGGGGGAAAGATTTACGTTTAAAATTTGCAAAGTGTCCCTAGACAATCGTTCATATATATTATTACTCACCACTGATTTTGGAGGAGAACAAAACCCCTTCCTGTTAATTGATTTTAACCATTGAAGTGAATGTCTCCAGTTGTCGGCATACAGTGGAATTTGAATGGTACGAGGCACGGACAATCCTTGCCGTTTAATCTTTGTGTAGTTGGCAGGGTGAATTTTCCCAGTCGTAAAGTCTTTTCTGATTATTATTGCAGTTAACCACAACACACTGCCTTCCACCACTGCGTTTATATGGCATAATTGTCCGATTGTTTTACCGATTTGAAGAGAAAGTCGCCTATTTACTTGTTTTCACTTCCGTAATGGCTGACGGGGAAAATGAGAGTATTTTTCAGGGGAGATAATTCGGACTGAACTAAAAAATAGACTCGTCTATAATGAAGCCTTCCTTGAAGCCAAGCACAAACGACGCCATCTAGAGCGAAACTGGCATCAATCTATACTGGCAATTGACCACGCATTACTAGACATTGTTACTCCACAGCAAATAAATAACTTCTAAAGGTATATGAATCCGATGTAGTAGTAATGTAAAAATGAACCGCCTGTGTATAGACCCAACAAGCTTATACACGAGAAGTGAGGACCAATGTTGTTGTTGTTGTTTCTTTTAATTAAGGGACCCTATTTAAGGAAACCAATTATCAAGAAAATAACCAGTTTCTGTCTTATCATATCGGTCCAATTTTGAGCATAGGAATACAGTTATTCTGCATTTTCATATTTCTGCATTTTTTTTCAGCCATATTTTGTACCATATAGGATTATATTATGTTCCAATAAGTCAATAAAGAAACGAAATACATTTAACCGTCCGTTCTTATATCACTTTGGACTGAATCATACGTTTTATAATCACCGATATGTAATGGCGCTAATGTAGATTTCTAATGAAGCACGGAATTGAGAATATTACCACATAAAAACCGGCCGTGCGCCGGTGGTTCTACCAGACTTAAGTCTGGGGGCTTCCTCCATTAATACTTAGCTGGATGTCGCCAATATTACCATAAGTGTGTCGGTGCGATGTAACAAAAAGAAATTACCACTGACATACAACAGTGAGCCTATGTTTACTCAAGAAAAAGTAACGCATGGGCGTTTGTCTCATGTTTTCTGTGCATTGCTACATTTTAGTTGAATTGTAAGATGCTGATTGTCTTAATAGGATCCCTATATTCCCTAAAGATATCTGTCGATGCCATAAAATGAATCATTAATTGACATTAATTTAAACATAAAATTGACATTAATTAAAGATAAATTGACACATTGTTATAATTAAGGTTTAGATGTGTTATATAATGTTAAATATAACTGCTATAGTTTTATTATGATTTTAAGATGTGCCCATTAGTGATTGTTTGCCTTAGGCCGTTGTTTTCAATCACAACTTAGCAAGTGAAAATCATAAAACGCTCCTATTGCTATTTCCAATGTACTTTTTACAGTCGTTTATGACTTCTGCTATATATATACATGTCGCAAATGACTATCAACCTGTGTCCTCTTAACAGCATTATGTGTCGATTCAGGCTCGGGTCTTTTCAGCTGGGGGTGGGGGTTGTGGCAAAGACCGATTTTGATATCCGTGTTAGGTGGGTCCGGGGTTATGCTGCCCCGGGAAAAAATGTTTTATAGAATGTCGTAGATGCGTTCTGAATTGTATCTGGACAAGGGTGAATCTTTTTAATGTTTTTATTAAACCGCCTCTGAAACTTTTAATAAGACATACACCTTTAGCAACATAACTTTGTTGATAGTTAGTTCAAATTCTTCACACACAGACTCACACACACACACACACACACACACACACACACACACGCACGCACGCACGCACGCACGCACGCACGCACGCACAATATAACGAAACAGGCTAACACAAACGTCCCTTTAAATTGGAACATAAAATGCATCTACATCACATTTTTAGCTTTATTTTATTTTCAAAAAGGGATAAAAAGATCCCTGCATCTTTTTTCACTTGGAACCATGCTTCTGTCGGTTAATATAATAGGTGACAATGATGTGTATGTATAGAAACGTACACACAATGGAAGTCTTAATACACTGCTGTTTGGTGACAGTAACTTACAGTATGAAACATACATATAAAAACTGAAGCGCATACAACTTACATATAAAATCAACAAGCTTTTAATAGGTAACTAGGAGGGGTCGTGTGTTTGTCTCTTCTCCAAGGCCGTCACTTCTAGCATCCGTTCATTTTGATCACTCCTTTTAACCTTAGGTTGATAAATTGATACATATTTTTATAAATAATTTATTAACTCGTTTTCATTTTATTACGCTGAATCAACTATTTAATATCCGCATTTTAGTCATAATTAATTAATTATGTATTAATCCATAGTGACTTTTCTACATAAATATTTTTACTTAATTCCTTAAATTATTATGACCAGGTTTATTTTTACGGTTATTCAATATACTTCCAGTTTGTTGCCATATCAGAAAATCTTCTTGTTGAGAGAGAAACTTGATAAACTGTTGCTTTTGTTTCAATCTCTGTTTACTCGTATTATAAGTTTACAACGCCATGGCCTGAGTTTAATATATCCGAAATATAATATCTGTTGAAATTAAACTAATGGAAGTTGTGTTTTTTGCTACCATCACGACACTAACACACACTCTCACGATGACCTTTCAATTCGACCATGTCAATTATACTTTTTTCATGTGTCTCAATGTGTACAAACCTGTGAGGTGTCAGTGGTTCTACCTAGACATTCTTCTCGGTCTTCCTCCACCAATAAGTAGATGGACATCGCCAATATGACAATTATTGATCAGTGCAAAAGAAAATAACAACATTAGGAGTAATAATCACCTTTACGTCACTATATACAGGGTGGTTTCCATTTTGATACGTGTTGTTTATTTAAGACTAGGTCGCACTAATGCAACAACTTCTAGACGATATGAAACCCCCGCAACAATAACGGTATTTTAAAACGCCAAGAAATAAAATTCAGCTTATGACTAAAGACAACCTCACAATAACAATGTTGAACATGAAACCGAATTGATCACCCAAGTGGGTTATTCACAAACAAGTCGTAAAAGTACCACTTGCTTTAAACGACAATCTAGGAGTTAAAGCCAGCAAATTAAACAAGTGGAGGTGGAATTATAGAAAATGTGTTAAGCAAAGATTTGGTTTATTCAAGGATTTTAATACATATTTGAAACGTATACATATCCAGTCATCTCCTGAAGATTAAACCAATAAACAACCAGATGACAAATCAGCATGTATATGTGTACACATAATATTATTCACACCACAACAGGCTGTGGCGCGCTCTTTTCTATCCATATACCTTTTATTTGATCAGCGTTATTTTCTTTGTTTTAGAAGTTCATCGCATCTGCACAGTTATGGTTTTTAGCAGAGTTAAGTTATTGTGGATGAATATTTCAGATAAATGAATCACTAGCGTACTGCAGGTCAGCTGGAAGACCACAGGCAAGTGTCTGGACAGAATCCGCGTACGGCAGGTCAGATCGATGACCACAGACATCTTGGTAGAGTTACATGCGTACTGCAGGTCAGAAGGATGACCACAGGCAAGTGTCTGCGTTTTGTACTGCAGGTCAGCAGGATGACCACAGGCAAGTGTCTGCGTTTTGTACTGCAGGTCAGAAGGATGACCACGGGCAAGTGTCTGCGTTTTGTACTGCAGGTCAGAAGGATGACCACAGGCAAGTGTCTGCGTTTTGTACTGCAGGTCAGAAGGATGACCACAGGCAAGTGTCTGCGTTTTGTACTGCAGGTCAGAAGGATGACCACAGGCAAATGTCTGCGTTTTGTACTGCAGGTCAGAAGGATGACCACAGGCAAGTGTCTGCGTTTTGTACTGCAGGTCAGAAGGATGACCACAGGCAAGTGTCTGCGTTTTGTACTGCAGGTCAGAAGGATGACCACAGGCAAGTGTCTGCGTTTTGTACTGCAGGTCAGAAGGATGACCACAGGCAAGTGTCTGCGTTTTGTACTGCAGGTCAGAAGGATGACCACAGGCAAGTGTCTGCGTTTTGTACTGCAGGTCAGAAGGATGACCACAGGCAAGTGTCTGCGTTTTGTACTGCAGGTCAGCAGGATGACCACAGACAAATGTCTGGATAGAGTTACCTGCGTCCTGCTGGTCAGATGGACAACAGACAAATGTCTGGGTAGAGTTACCTGCGTACGACAGGTCAGATGGATGACAACAGACAAATGTCTGGGTAGAGTTACCTGCGTCCTGCGGGTCAGATGGATGACAACAGACAAATGTCTGGGTAGAGTTACCTGTGTCCTGCGGGTCAGATGGATGACAACAGACAAATGTCTGGGTAGAGTTACCTGCGTACTGCGGGTCAGATGGATGACAACAGACAAATGTCTGGGTAGAGTTACCTGCGTCCTGCTGGTCAGATGGACAACAGACAAATGTCTGGGTAGAGTTACCTGCGTACTGCTGGTCAGATGGACAACAGACAAATGTCTGGGTAGAGTTACCTGCGTCCTGCGGGTCAGATGGATGACAACAGACAAATGTCTGGGTAGAGTTACCTGCGTCCTGCTGGTCAGATGGACAACAGACAAATGTCTGGGTAGAGTTACCTGCGTACTGCAGGTAAGATGGACAACAGACAAATGTCTGGGTGTGAGTTACCTGCGTACGACAGGTCAGATGGATGACAACAGACAAATGTCTGGGTAGAGTTACCTGCGTCCTGCGGGTCAGATGGATGACAACAGACAATGTCTGGGTAGAGTTACCTGCGTCCTGCGGGTCAGATGGATGACAACAGACAAATGTCTGGGTAGAGTTACCTGCGTCCTGCTGGTCAGATGGACAACAGACAAATGTCTGGGTAGAGTTACCTGCGTACTGCAGGTAAGATGGACAACAGACAAATGTCTGGGTGTGAGTTACCTGCATACTGCAGGTAAGATGGACAACAGACAAATGTCTGGGTAGAGTTACCTGCGTACTGCAGATAAGATGGACAACAGACAAATGTCTGGGTGTGAGTTACCTGCGTACTGCAGGTAAGATGGACAACAGACAAATGTCTGGGTAGAGTTACCTGCGTACGACAGGTCAGATGGATGACAACAGACAAATGTCTGGGTAGAGTTACCTGCGTCCTGCGGGTCAGATGGATGACAACAGACAAATGTCTGGGTAGAGTTACCTGCGTCCTGCTGGTCAGATGGACAACAGACAAATGTCTGGGTAGAGTTACCTGCGTACTGCAGGTAAGATGGACAACAGACAAATGTCTGGGTAGAGTTACCTGCGTACTGCAGGTAAGATGGACAACAGACAAATGTCTGGGTAGAGTTACCTGCGTACGACAGGTCAGATGGATGACAACAGACAAATGTCTGGGTAGAGTTACCTGCGTCCTGCGGGTCAGATGGATGACAACAGACAAATGTCTGGGTAGAGTTACCTGCGTCCTGCGGGTCAGATGGATGACAACAGACAAATGTCTGGGTAGAGTTACCTGCGTCCTGCTGGTCAGATGGACAACAGACAAATGTCTGGGTAGAGTTACCTGCGTACTGCAGGTAAGATGGACAACAGACAAATGTCTGGGTGTGAGTTACCTGCGTACGACAGGTCAGATGGATGAAACAGACAAATGTCTGGGTAGAGTTACCTGCGTCCTGCGGGTCAGATGGATGACAACAGACAAATGTCTGGGTAGAGTTACCTGCGTCCTGCGGGTCAGATGGATGACAACAGACAAATGTCTGGGTAGAGTTACCTGCGTCCTGCTGGTCAGATGGACAACAGACAAATGTCTGGGTAGAGTTACCTGCGTACTGCAGGTAAGATGGACAACAGACAAATGTCTGGGTAGAGTTACCTGCGTACGACAGGTCAGATGGATGACAACAGACAAATGTCTGGGTAGAGTTACCTGCGTCCTGCGGGTCAGATGGATGACAACAGACAAATGTCTGGGTAGAGTTACCTGCGTCCTGCGGGTCAGATGGATGACAACAGACAAATGTCTGGGTAGAGTTACCTGCGTCCTACTGGTCAGATGGACAACAGACAAATGTCTGGGTAGAGTTACCTGCGTACTGCAGGTAAGATGGACAACAGACAAATGTCTGGGTAGAGTTACCTGCGTACTGCAGGTAAGATGGACAACAGACAAATGTCTGGGTGTGAGTTACCTGCGTACTGCAGGTAAGATGGACAACAGACAAATGTCTGGGTAGAGTTACCTGCGTACGACAGGTCAGATGGATGACAACAGACAAATGTCTGGGTAGAGTTACCTGCGTCCTGCGGGTCAGATGGATGACAACAGACAAATGTCTGGGTAGAGTTACCTGCGTCCTGCTGGTCAGATGGACAACAGACAAATGTCTGGGTAGAGTTACCTGCGTACTGCAGGTAAGATGGACAACAGACAAATGTCTGGGTAGAGTTACCTGCGTACTGCAGGTAAGATGGACAACAGACAAATGTCTGGGTAGAGTTACCTGCGTACGACAGGTCAGATGGATGACAACAGACAAATGTCTGGGTAGAGTTACCTGCGTCCTGCGGGTCAGATGGATGACAACAGACAAATGTCTGGGTAGAGTTACCTGCGTCCTGCGGGTCAGATGGATGACAACAGACAAATGTCTGGATAGAGTTACCTGCGTCCTGCTGGTCAGATGGACAACAGACAAATGTCTGGGTAGAGTTACCTGCGTACTGCAGGTAAGATGGACAACAGACAAATGTCTGGGTGTGAGTTACCTGCGTACGACAGGTCAGATGGATGACAACAGACAAATGTCTGGGTAGAGTTACCTGCGTCCTGCGGGTCAGATGGATGACAACAGACAAATGTCTGGGTAGAGTTACCTGCGTCCTGCGGGTCAGATGGATGACAACAGACAAATGTCTGGGTAGAGTTACCTGCGTCCTGCTGGTCAGATGGACAACAGACAAATGTCTGGGTAGAGTTACCTGCGTACTGCAGGTAAGATGGACAACAGACAAATGTCTGGGTAGAGTTACCTGCGTACGACAGGTCAGATGGATGACAACAGACAAATGTCTGGGTAGAGTTACCTGCGTCCTGCGGGTCAGATGGATGACAACAGACAAATGTCTGGGTAGAGTTACCTGCGTCCTGCGGGTCAGATGGATGACAACAGACAAATGTCTGGGTAGAGTTACCTGCGTCCTACTGGTCAGATGGACAACAGACAAATGTCTGGGTAGAGTTACCTGCGTACTGCAGGTAAGATGGACAACAGACAAATGTCTGGGTAGAGTTACCTGCGTACGACAGGTCAGATGGATGACAACAGACAAATGTCTGGGTAGAGTTACCTGCGTCCTGCGGGTCAGATGGATGACAACAGACAAATGTCTGGGTAGAGTTACCTGCGTACGTCAGGTCAGATGGAGGACAACAGACAAATGTCTGGGTAGAGTTACCTGCGTCCTGCGGGTCAGATGGATGACACCAGACACATGTCTGGGTAGAGTTACCTGCGTACTGCAGGTCAGATAGACAACAGACAAATGTCTGGGTAGAGTTACCTGCGTACTGCAGGTCAGATGGACAACAGACAAATGTCTGGGTAGAGTTACCTGCGTACTGCAGGTCAGATGGATGACAACAGACAAATGTCTGGGTAGAGTTACCTGCGTACTGCAGGTCAGATGGATGACAACAGACAAATGTCTGGTGAAAGTTATCTGCGTACTGCGGGTCAGACAAATGTCTGCGTAGAGTTACCTGCGTACTGCAGGTAAGATGGACAACAGACAAATGTCTGGGTAGAGTAACATGCGTACTGCAGGTCATATGGATGACAACAGACAAATGTCTGGGTAGAGTTACCTGCGTCCTGCGGGTCAGATGGATGACAACAGACAAATGTCTGGGTAGAGTTACCTGCGTCCTGCTGGTCAGATGGACAACAGACAAATGTCTGGGTAGAGTTACCTGCGTACTGCAGGTAAGATGGACAACAGACAAATGTCTGGGTAGAGTTACCTGCGTACGACAGGTCAGATGGATGACAACAGACAAATGTCTGGGTAGAGTTACCTGCGTCCTGCGGGTCAGATGGATGACAACAGACAAATGTCTGGGTAGAGTTACCTGCGTCCTGCGGGTCAGATGGATGACAACAGACAAATGTCTGGGTAGAGTTACCTGCGTCCTACTGGTCAGATGGACAACAGACAAATGTCTGGGTAGAGTTACCTGCGTACTGCAGGTAGATGGACAACAGACAAATGTCTGGGTAGAGTTACCTGCGTACTGCAGGTCAGATGGATGACAACAGACAAATGTCTGGGTAGAGTTACCTGCGTACTGCGGGTCAGATGGATGACAACAGACAAATGTCTGGGTAGAGTTACCTGCGTACTGGGTCAGATGGATGACAACAGACAAATGTCTGGGTAGAGTTACCTGCGTACTGCAGGTCAGATAGACAACAGACAAATGTCTGGGTAGAGTTACCTGCGTACTGCAGGTCAGATGGACAACAGACAAATGTCTGGGTAGAGTTACCTGCGTACTGCAGGTCAGATGGATGACAACAGACAAATGTCTGGGTAGAGTTACCTGCGTACTGCAGGTCAGATGGATGACAACAGACAAATGTCTGGTGGTGAAAGTTATCTGCGTACTGCGGGTCAGACAAATGTCTGCGTAGAGTTACCTGCGTACTGCAGGTAAGATGGACAACAGACAAATGTCTGGGTAGAGTAACATGCGTACTGCAGGTCATATGGATGACAACAGACAAATGTCTGGGTAGAGTTACCTGCGTCCTGCGGGTCAGATGGATGACAACAGACAAATGTCTGGGTAGAGTTACCTGCGTCCTGCTGGTCAGATGGACAACAGACAAATGTCTGGGTAGAGTTACCTGCGTACTGCAGGTAAGATGGACAACAGACAAATGTCTGGGTAGAGTTACCTGCGTACGACAGGTCAGATGGATGACAACAGACAAATGTCTGGGTAGAGTTACCTGCGTCCTGCGGGTCAGATGGATGACAACAGACAAATGTCTGGGTAGAGTTACCTGCGTCCTGCGGGTCAGATGGATGACAACAGACAAATGTCTGGGTAGAGTTACCTGCGTCCTACTGGTCAGATGGACAACAGACAAATGTCTGGGTAGAGTTACCTGCGTACTGCAGGTAAGATGGACAACAGACAAATGTCTGGGTAGAGTTACCTGCGTACGACAGGTCAGATGGATGACAACAGACAAATGTCTGGGTAGAGTTACCTGCGTCCTGCGGGTCAGATGGATGACAACAGACAAATGTCTGGGTAGAGTTACCTGCGTACGTCAGGTCAGATGGAGGACAACAGACAAATGTCTGGGTAGAGTTACCTGCGTCCTGCGGTCAGATGGATGACACCAGACACATGTCTGGGTAGAGTTACCTGCGTACTGCAGGTCAGATAGACAACAGACAAATGTCTGGGTAGAGTTACCTGCGTACTGCAGGTCAGATGGACAACAGACAAATGTCTGGGTAGAGTTACCTGCGTACTGCAGGTCAGATGGATGACAACAGACAAATGTCTGGGTAGAGTTACCTGCGTACTGCAGGTCAGATGGATGACAACAGACAAATGTCTGGTGAAAGTTATCTGCGTACTGCGGGTCAGACAAATGTCTGCGTAGAGTTACCTGCGTACTGCAGGTAAGATGGACAACAGACAAATGTCTGGGTAGAGTAACATGCGTACTGCAGGTCAGATGGATGACAACAGACAAATGTCTGGGTAGAGTTACCTGCGTCCTGCGGGTCAGATGGATGACAACAGACAAATGTCTGGGTAGAGTTACCTCCGTACGACAGGTCAGATGGATGACAACAGACAAATGTCTGGGTAGAGTTACCTGCGTACTGCAGGACAGATGGATGACAACAGACAAATGTCTGGATAGAGTTACCTGCGTCCTGCGGGTCAGATGGATGACAACAGACAAATGTCTGGTGAAAGTTACCTGCGTACTACAGGTCAGATGGATGACAACAGACAAATGTCTGGTTAAAGTTACCTGCGTCCTGCGGGTCAGATGGAGGACAACAGACAAATGTCTGGGTAGAGTTACCTGCGTACTGCGGGTCAGATGGATGACAACAGACAAATGTCTGGGTAGAGTTACCTGCGTACTGCAGGTCAGATGGATGACAACAGACAATTGTCTGGGTAGAGTTACCTGCGTACTGCAGGTCAGATAGACAACAGACAAATGTCTGGGTAGAGTTACCTGCGTACTGCGGGTCAGATGGATGACAACAGACAAATGTCTGGGTAGAGTTACCTGCATACTGCAGGTCAGATGGACAACAGACAAATGTCTGGGTAGAGTTACCTGCGTACTGCAGGTCAGATGGATGACAGCAGACAAATGTCTGGTTAAAGTTACCTGCGTACTGCGGGTCAGATGGATGACAACAGACAAATGTCTGGGTAGAGTTACCTGCATACTGCGGGTCAGATGGAGGACAGCAGACAAATGTCTGGGTAGAGTTACCTGCGTCCTGCAGGTCAGATGGATGACAGCAGACAAATGTCTGGTTAAAGTTACCTGCGTACTGCAGGTCAGATGGATGACAACAGACAAATGTCTGGGTAGAGTTACCTGCATACTGCGGGTCAGATGGAGGACAGCAGACAAATGTCAGGATAGAGTTACCTGCGTCCTGCGGGTCAGGTGGAGGACAACAGACAAATGTCTGGATAGAGTTACCTGCGTCCTGCGGGTCAGATGGAGGACAACAGACAATTGTCTGGGTAGAGTTACCTGCGTACTGCGGGTCAGATGGATGACAACAGACAAATGTCTGGGTAGAGTTACCTGCGTACTGCAGGTCAGATGGATGACAACAGACAATTGTCTGGGTAGAGTAACATGCGTACTGCAGGTCAGATGAACAACAGACAAATGTCTGGGTAGAGTTACCTGCGTACTGCGGGTCAGATGGATGACAACAGACAAATGTCTGGGTAGAGTTACCTGCGTACTGCGGGTCAGATGGATGACAACAGACAAATGTCTGGGTAGAGTAACATGCGTACTGCAGGTCAGATGGATGACAACAGACAAATGTCTGGGTAGAGTTACCTGCGTACTGCAGGTCAGATGGATGACAACAGACAAATGTCTGGGTAGAGTTACCTGCGTACGTCAGGTCAGATGGAGGACAACAGACAAATGTCTGGGTAGAGTTACCTGCGTCCTGCGGTCAGATGGATGACACCAGACACATGTCTGGGTAGAGTTACCTGCGTACTGCAGGTCAGATAGACAACAGACAAATGTCTGGGTAGAGTTACCTGCGTCCTGCGGGTCAGATGGAGGACAACAGACAAATGTCTGGGTAGAGTTACCTGCGTACTGCGGGTCAGATGGATGACAACAGACAAATGTCTGGGTAGAGTTACCTGCGTACTGCAGGTCAGTTGGATGACAACAGACAAATGTCTGGGTAGAGTAACATGCGTACTGCAGGTCAGATGGATGACAACAGACAATTGTCTGGGTAGAGTTACCTGCGTACTGCAGGTCAGATGGATGACAACAGACAAATGTCTGGGTAGAGTTACCTGCGTACGTCAGGTCAGATGGAGGACAACAGACAAATGTCTGGGTAGAGTTACCTGCGTCCTGCGGTCAGATGGATGACACCAGACACATGTCTGGGTAGAGTTACCTGCGTACTGCAGGTCAGATAGACAACAGACAAATGTCTGGGTAGAGTTACCTGCGTACTGCAGGTCAGATGGACAACAGACAAATGTCTGGGTAGAGTTACCTGCGTACTGCAGGTCAGATGGATGACAACAGACAAATGTCTGGGTAGAGTTACCTGCGTACTGCAGGTCAGATGGATGACAACAGACAAATGTCTGGTGAAAGTTATCTGCGTACTGCGGGTCAGACAAATGTCTGCGTAGAGTTACCTGCGTACTGCAGGTAAGATGGACAACAGACAAATGTCTGGGTAGAGTAACATGCGTACTGCAGGTCAGATGGATGACAACAGACAAATGTCTGGGTAGAGTTACCTGCGTCCTGCGGGTCAGATGGATGACAACAGACAAATGTCTGGGTAGAGTTACCTGCGTACGACAGGTCAGATGGATGACAACAGACAAATGTCTGGGTAGAGTTACCTGCGTACTGCAGGACAGATGGATGACAACAGACAAATGTCTGGATAGAGTTACCTGCGTCCTGCGGGTCAGATGGATGACAACAGACAAATGTCTGGTGAAAGTTACCTGCGTACTACAGGTCAGATGGATGACAACAGACAAATGTCTGGTTAAAGTTACCTGCGTCCTGCGGGTCAGATGGAGGACAACAGACAAATGTCTGGGTAGAATTACCTGCGTACTGCGGGTCAGATGGATGACAACTGACAAATGTCTGGGTAGAGTTACCTGCGTACTGCAGGTCAGATGGATGACAACAGACAATTGTCTGGGTAGAGTTACCTGCGTACTGCAGGTCAGATAGACAACAGACAAATGTCTGGGTAGAGTTACCTGCGTACTGCGGGTCAGATGGATGACAACAGACAAATGTCTGGGTAGAGTTACCTGCATACTGCAGGTCAGATGGACAACAGACAAATGTCTGGGTAGAGTTACCTGCGTACTGCAGGTCAGATGGATGACAGCAGACAAATGTCTGGTTAAAGTTACCTGCGTACTGCGGGTCAGATGGATGACAACAGACAAATGTCTGGGTAGAGTTAACTGCATACTGCGGGTCAGATGGAGGACAGCAGACAAATGTCTGGGTAGAGTTACCTGCGTCCTGCAGGTCAGATGGATGACAGCAGACAAATGTCTGGTTAAAGTTACCTGCGTACTGCAGGTCAGATGGATGACAACAGACAAATGTCTGGGTAGAGTTACCTGCATACTGCGGGTCAGATGGAGGACAGCAGACAAATGTCAGGATAGAGTTACCTGCGTCCTGCGGGTCAGGTGGAGGACAACAGACAAATGTCTGGATAGAGTTACCTGCGTCCTGCGGGTCAGATGGAGGACAACAGACAAATGTCTGGGTAGAGTTACCTGCGTACTGCGGGTCAGATGGATGACAACAGACAAATGTCTGGGTAGAGTTACCTGCGTACTGCAGGTCAGATGGATGACAACAGACAATTGTCTGGGTAGAGTAACATGCGTACTGCAGGTCAGATGAACAACAGACAAATGTCTGGGTAGAGTTACCTGCGTACTGCGGGTCAGATGGATGACAACAGACAAATGTCTGGGTAGAGTTACCTGCATACTGCAGGTCAGATGGATGACAACAGACAAATGTCTGGGTAGAGTTACCTGCGTACTGCAGGTCAGATGGATGACAGCAGACAAATGTCTGGTTAAAGTTACCTGCGTCCTGCGGGTCAGATGGAGGACAGCAGACAAATGTCAGGATAGAGTTACATGCGTCCTGCGGGTCAGGTGGAGGACAACAGACAAATGTCTGGGTAGAGTTACCTGCGTCCTGCGGGTCAGGTGGAGGACAACAGACAAATGTCTGGGTAGAGTTACCTGCGTCCTGCGGGTCAGGTGGAGGACAACAGAGAAATGTCTGGGTAGAGTTACCTGCGTCCTGCGGGTCAGGTGGAGGACAGCAGACAAATGACAGGATAGAGTTACCTGCGTCCTACTGGTCAGATGGACAACAGACAAATGTCTGGGTAGAGTAACCTGCGTACTGCAGGTCAGATGGATGACAACAGACAAATGTCTGGGTAGAGTTACCTGCGTCCTGCTGGTCAGATGGACAACAGACAAATGTCTGGGTAGAGTAACCTGCGTACTGCAGGTCAGATGGATGACAACAGACAAATGTCTGGGTAGAGTTACCTGCGTCCTGCGGGTCAGACAAATATCTGGGTAGAGTTACCTGCGTACTGCTGGTCAGTAGATGACAACAGACAAATGTCTGGGTAGAGTTACCTGCGTACTGCTGGTCAGATGGACAACAGACAAATGTCTGGGTAGCGTTACCTGCGTACGGCAGGTCAGATAGACAACAGACAAATGTCTGGGTAGAGTTACCTGCGTACTGCTGGTCAGATGGACAACAGACAAATGTCTGGGTAGAGTTACCTGCGTACTGCAGGTCAGATGGATGACAACAGACAAATGTCTGGGTAGAGTTACCTGCGTACTGCAGGTCAGATGGATGACAACAGACAAATGTCTGGTGAAAGTTATCTGCGTACTGCGGGTCAGACAAATGTCTGGGTAAAGTTACCTGCGTACTGCAGGTAAGATGGACAACAGACAAATGTCTGGGTAGAGTAACATGCGTACTGCAGGTCAGATGGATGACAACAGACAAATGTCTGGGTAGAGTTACCTGCGTACTGCAGGTCAGATGGACAACAGACAAATGTCTGGGTAGAGTTACCTGCGTACGACAGGTCAGATGGATGACAACGGACAAATGTCTGGGCAGAGTTACCTGCGTCCTGCTGGTCAGATGGATGACAACAGACAAATGTCTGGGTAGAGTAACATGCGTACTGCGGGTCAGATGGAGGACAGCAGACAAATGTCTGTATAGAGTTACCTGCGTCCTGCGGGTCAGATGGATGACAACAGACAAATGTCTGGGTAGAGTTACCTGCGTACGACAGGTCAGATGGATGACAACAGACAAATGTCTGGGTAGAGTTACCTGCGTACTGCAGGACAGATGGATGACAACAGACAAATGTCTGGATAGAGTTACCTGCGTCCTGCAGGTCAGATGGATGACAACAGACAAATGTCTGGGTAGAGTTACCTGCGTACTGCAGGTCAGATGGATGACAACAGACAAATGTCTGGGTAGAGTTACCTGCGTACTGCAGGTCAGATGGATGACAACAGACAATTGTCTGGGTAGAGTAACATGCCTACTGCAGGTCAGATGAACAACAGACAAATGTCTGGGTAGAGTTACCTGCATACTGCAGGTCAGATGGATGACAACAGACAAATGTCTGGTTAAAGTTACCTGCGTACTGCGGGTCAGATGGAGGACAGCAGACAAATGTCTGGATAGAGTTACCTGCGTCCTGCGGGTCAGGTGGAGGACAACAGACAAATGTCTGTGTAGAGTTACCTGCGTACTGCGGGTCAGATGGATGACAACAGACAAATGTCTGGGTAGAGTTACCTGCGTACTGCAGGTCAGATGGATGACAACAGACAAATGTCTGGTGAAAGTTACCTGCGTACTGCGGGTCAGGTGGAGGACAACAGCCAAATGTCTGGATAGAGTTACCTGCGTCCTGCGGGTCAGATGGATGACAACAGACAAATGTCTGGGTAGAGTTACCTGCGTACTGCAGGTCAGATGGATGACAACAGACAAATGTCTGGTGAAAGTTACCTGCGTACTGCAGGTCAGATGGATGACAACAGACAAATGTCTGGATAGAGTTACCTGCGTACTGCAGGTCAGATGGATGACAACAGACAAATGTCTGGGTAGAGTTACCTGCGTACTGCGGGTCAGGTGGAGGACAACAGACAAATGTCTGGGTAGAGTTACCTGCGTACTGCGGGTCAGATGGATGACAGCAGACTAATGTCTGGATAGAGTTACCTGCGTCCTGCGGGTCAGGTGGAGGACAACAGACAAATGTCTGGGTAGAGTTACCTGCGTACTGCGGGTCAGATGGATGATCACAGACAAATGTCTGAGTAGAGTTACCTGCGTCCTGCGGGTCAGACAAATGTCTGGGTAGAGTTACCTGCGTACTGCAGGTCAGATGGATGACAACAGACAAATGTCTGGGTAGAGTTACCTGCGTCCTGCGGGTCAGACAAATGTCTGGGTAGAGTTACCTGCGTACTGCTTTTCAGATGGATGACAACAGACAAATGTCTGGGTAGAGTTACCTGCGTACTGCTGGTCAGATGGACAACAGACAAATGTCTGGGTAGAGTAACCTGCGTACTGCAGGTCAGATAGACAACAGACAAATGTCTGGGTAGAGTTACCTGCGTACTGCTGGTCAGATGGACAACAGACAAATGTCTGGGTAGAGTTACCTGCGTACTGCAGGTCAGATAGACAACAGACAAATGTCTGGGTAGAGTTACCTGCGTACTGCAGGTCAGATGGATGACAACAGCCAAATGTCTGGGTAGAGTTACCTGCGTCCTGCGGGTCAGATGGATGACAACAGACAAATGTCTGGGTAGAGTTACCTGCGTCCTGCTGGTCAGATGGACAACAGACAAATGTCTGGGTAGAGTTACCTGCGTACTGCAGGTAAGATGGACAACAGACAAATGTCTGGGTAGAGTTACCTGCGTACGACAGGTCAGATGGATGACAACAGACAAATGTCTGGGTAGAGTTACCTGCGTCCTGCGGGTCAGATGGATGACAACAGACAAATGTCTGGGTAGAGTTACCTGCGTCCTGCGGGTCAGATGGATGACAACAGACAAATGTCTGGGTAGAGTTACCTGCGTCCTACTGGTCAGATGGACAACAGACAAATGTCTGGGTAGAGTTACCTGCGTACTGCAGGTAAGATGGACAACAGACAAATGTCTGGGTAGAGTTACCTGCGTACGACAGGTCAGATGGATGACAACAGACAAATGTCTGGGTAGAGTTACCTGCGTCCTGCGGGTCAGATGGATGACAACAGACAAATGTCTGGGTAGAGTTACCTGCGTACGTCAGGTCAGATGGAGGACAACAGACAAATGTCTGGGTAGAGTTACCTGCGTCCTGCGGTCAGATGGATGACACCAGACACATGTCTGGGTAGAGTTACCTGCGTACTGCAGGTCAGATAGACAACAGACAAATGTCTGGGTAGAGTTACCTGCGTACTGCAGGTCAGATGGACAACAGACAAATGTCTGGGTAGAGTTACCTGCGTACTGCAGGTCAGATGGATGACAACAGACAAATGTCTGGGTAGAGTTACCTGCGTACTGCAGGTCAGATGGATGACAACAGACAAATGTCTGGTGAAAGTTATCTGCGTACTGCGGGTCAGACAAATGTCTGCGTAGAGTTACCTGCGTACTGCAGGTAAGATGGACAACAGACAAATGTCTGGGTAGAGTAACATGCGTACTGCAGGTCAGATGGATGACAACAGACAAATGTCTGGGTAGAGTTACCTGCGTCCTGCGGGTCAGATGGATGACAACAGACAAATGTCTGGGTAGAGTTACCTGCGTACGACAGGTCAGATGGATGACAACAGACAAATGTCTGGGTAGAGTTACCTGCGTACTGCAGGACAGATGGATGACAACAGACAAATGTCTGGATAGAGTTACCTGCGTCCTGCGGGTCAGATGGATGACAACAGACAAATGTCTGGTGAAAGTTACCTGCGTACTACAGGTCAGATGGATGACAACAGACAAATGTCTGGTTAAAGTTACCTGCGTCCTGCGGGTCAGATGGAGGACAACAGACAAATGTCTGGGTAGAGTTACCTGCGTACTGCGGGTCAGATGGATGACAACAGACAAATGTCTGGGTAGAGTTACCTGCGTACTGCAGGTCAGATGGATGACAACAGACAATTGTCTGGGTAGAGTTACCTGCGTACTGCAGGTCAGATAGACAACAGACAAATGTCTGGGTAGAGTTACCTGCGTACTGCGGGTCAGATGGAGGACAGCAGACAAATGTCAGGATAGAGTTACCTGCGTCCTACTGGTCAGATGGACAACAGACAAATGTCTGGGTAGAGTAACCTGCGTACTGCAGGTCAGATGGATGACAACAGACAAATGTCTGGGTAGAGTTACCTGCGTCCTGCTGGTCAGATGGACAACAGACAAATGTCTGGGTAGAGTAACCTGCGTACTGCAGGTCAGATGGATGACAACAGACAAATGTCTGGGTAGAGTTACCTGCGTCCTGCGGGTCAGACAAATATCTGGGTAGAGTTACCTGCGTACTGCTGGTCAGTAGATGACAACAGACAAATGTCTGGGTAGAGTTACCTGCGTACTGCTGGTCAGATGGACAACAGACAAATGTCTGGGTAGCGTTACCTGCGTACGGCAGGTCAGATAGACAACAGACAAATGTCTGGGTAGAGTTACCTGCGTACTGCTGGTCAGATGGACAACAGACAAATGTCTGGGTAGAGTTACCTGCGTACTGCAGGTCAGATGGATGACAACAGACAAATGTCTGGGTAGAGTTACCTGCGTACTGCAGGTCAGATGGATGACAACAGACAAATGTCTGGTGAAAGTTATCTGCGTACTGCGGGTCAGACAAATGTCTGGGTAGAGTTACCTGCGTACTGCAGGTAAGATGGACAACAGACAAATGTCTGGGTAGAGTAACATGCGTACTGCAGGTCAGATGGATGACAACAGACAAATGTCTGGGTAGAGTTACCTGCGTACTGCAGGTCAGATGGACAACAGACAAATGTCTGGGTAGAGTTACCTGCGTACGACAGGTCAGATGGATGACAACGGACAAATGTCTGGGCAGAGTTACCTGCGTCCTGCAGGTCAGATGGATGACAACAGACAAATGTCTGGGTAGAGTAACATGCGTACTGCGGGTCAGATGGAGGACAGCAGACAAATGTCTGGATAGAGTTACCTGCGTCCTGCGGGTCAGATGGATGACAACAGACAAATGTCTGGGTAGAGTTACCTGCGTACGACAGGTCAGATGGATGACAACAGACAAATGTCTGGGTAGAGTTACCTGCGTACTGCAGGACAGATGGATGACAACAGACAAATGTCTGGATAGAGTTACCTGCGTCCTGCAGGTCAGATGGATGACAACAGACAAATGTCTGGGTAGAGTTACCTGCGTACTGCAGGTCAGATGGATGACAACAGACAAATGTCTGGGTAGAGTTACCTGCGTACTGCAGGTCAGATGGATTACAACAGACAATTGTCTGGGTAGAGTAACATGCGTACTGCAGGTCAGATGAACAACAGACAAATGTCTGGGTAGAGTTACCTGCATACTGCAGGTCAGATGGATGACAACAGACAAATGTCTGGTTAAAGTTACCTGCGTACTGCGGGTCAGATGGAGGACAGCAGACAAATGTCTGGATAGAGTTACCTGCGTCCTGCGGGTCAGGTGGAGGACAACAGACAAATGTCTGGGTAGAGTTACCTGCGTACTGCGGGTCAGATGGATGACAACAGACAAATGTCTGGGTAGAGTTACCTGCGTACTGCAGGTCAGATGGATGACAACAGACAAATGTCTGGTGAAAGTTACCTGCGTACTGCGGGTCAGGTGGAGGACAACAGACAAATGTCTGGATAGAGTTACCTGCGTCCTGCGGGTCAGATGGATGACAACAGACAAATGTCTGGGTAGAGTTACCTGCGTACTGCAGGTCAGATGGATGACAACAGACAAATGTCTGGTGAAAGTTACCTGCGTACTGCAGGTCAGATGGATGACAACAGACAAATGTCTGGATAGAGTTACCTGCGTACTGCAGGTCAGATGGATGACAACAGACAAATGTCTGGGTAGAGTTACCTGCGTACTGCGGGTCAGGTGGAGGACAACAGACAAATGTCTGGGTAGAGTTACCTGCGTACTGCGGGTCAGATGGATGACAGCAGACTAATGTCTGGATAGAGTTACCTGCGTCCTGCGGGTCAGGTGGAGGACAACAGACAAATGTCTGGGTAGAGTTACCTGCGTACTGCGGGTCAGATGGATGATCACAGACAAATGTCTGGGTAGAGTTACCTGCGTCCTGCGGGTCAGACAAATGTCTGGGTAGAGTTACCTGCGTACTGCAGGTCAGATGGATGACAACAGACAAATGTCTGGGTAGAGTTACCTGCGTCCTGCGGGTCAGACAAATGTCTGGGTAGAGTTACCTGCGTACTGCTTTTCAGATGGATGACAACAGACAAATGTCTGGGTAGAGTTACCTGCGTACTGCTGGTCAGATGGACAACAGACAAATGTCTGGGTAGAGTAACCTGCGTACTGCAGGTCAGATAGACAACAGACAAATGTCTGGGTAGAGTTACCTGCGTACTGCTGGTCAGATGGACAACAGACAAATGTCTGGGTAGAGTTACCTGCGTACTGCAGGTCAGATAGACAACAGACAAATGTCTGGGTAGAGTTACCTGCGTACTGCAGGTCAGATGGATGACAACAGCCAAATGTCTGGGTAGAGTTACCTGCGTACTGCGGGTAAGACAAATGTCCGGGTAGAGTTACCTGCGTACTGCAGGTAAGATGGACAACAGACAAATGTCTGGGTAGAGTAACATGCGTACTGCAGGTCAGATGGATGACAACAGACAAATGTCTGGGTAGAGTTACCTGCGTCCTGCGGGTCAGATGGATGACAACAGACAAATGTCTGGGTAGAGTTACCTGCGTACTGCTGGTCAGATGGATGAAAACAGACAATTGTCTGGGTAGAGTAACATGCGTACTGCAGGTCAGATGAACAACAGACAAATGTCTGGGTAGAGTTACCTGCATACTGCGGGTCAGATGGATGACAACAGACAAATGTCTGGGTAGAGTTACCTGCGTCCTGCAGGTCAGATGGATGACAACAGACAAATGTCTGGGTAGAGTTACCTGCGTACTGCAGGTCAGATGGATGACAACAGACAATTGTCTGGGTAGAGTAACATGCGTACTGCAGGTCAGATGAACAACAGACAAATGTCTGGGTAGAGTTACCTGCGTACTGCAGGTAAGATGAACAACAGACAAATGTCTGGGTAGAGTTACCTGCATACTGCAGGTCAGATGGACAACAGACAAATGTCTGGGTAGAGTTACCTGCGTACTGCAGGTCAGATAGACAACAGACAAATGTCTGGGTAGAGTTACCTGCATACTGCTGGTCAGATGGACAACAGACAAATGTCTGGGTAGAGTTACCTGCGTACTGCAGGTCAGATAGACAACAGACAAATGTCTGGGTAGAGTTACCTGCGTACTGCAGGTCAGATGGATGACAACAGACAAATGTCTGGGTAGAGTTACCTGCGTACTGCAGGTCAGATAGACAACAGACAAATGTCTGGATAGAGTTACCTGCATACTGCTGGTCAGATGGACAACAGACAAATGTCTGGGTAGAGTTACCTGCGTACTGCTGGTCAGATGGACAACAGACAAATGTCTGGGTAGAGTTACCTGCATACTGCTGGTCAGATGGACAACAGACAAATGTCTGGGTAGAGTTACCTGCGTACTGCAGGTCAGATAGACAACAGACAAATGTCTGGGTAGAGTTACCTGCGTACTGCAGGTCAGATGGATGACAACAGACAATTGTCTGGGTAGAGTTACCTGCGTACTGCAGGTCAGTTGGATGACAACAGACAAATGTCTTGTTAAAGTTACCTGCGTACTGCGGGTCAGATGGAGGACAGCAGACAAATGTCTGGATAGAGTTACCTGCGTACTGCAGGTAAGATGGACAACAGACAAATGTCTGGGTAGAGTTACCTGCGTCCTGCTGGTCAGGTGGAGGACAACAGACAAATGTCTGGGTAGAGTTACCTGCGTACGACATGTCAGATGGATGACAACAGACAAATGTCTGGGTAGAGTTACCTGCGTACTGCAGGTCAGATGGATGACAACAGACAAATGTCTGGGTAGAGTTACCTGCGTACTGCGGGTCAGATGGAGGACTGCAGACAAATGTCTGGGTAGAGTTACCTGCGTACTGCAGGTCAGATGGACAACAGACAAATGTCTGGGTAGAGTTACCTGCGTCCTGCGGGTCAGGTGGAGGACAACAGACAAATGTCTGGGTACAGTTACCTGCGTCCTGCGGGTCAGATGGATGACAACAGACAAATGTCTGGGTAGAGTTACCTGCGTACTGCAGGTCAGATGGATGACAACAGACAAATGTCTGGGTAGAGTTACCTGCGTCCTGCGGGTCAGATGGAGGACAACAGACAAATGTCTGGGTAGAGTTACCTGCGTACTGCGGGTCAGGTGGAGGACAACAGACAAATGTCTGGGTAGAGTTACCTGCGTCCTGCGGGTCAGATGGATGACAACAGACAAATGTCTGGGTAGAGTTACCTGCGTCCTGCGGGTCAGATGGATGACAACAGACAAATGTCTGGGTAGAGTTACCTGCGTACTGCGGGTCAGGTGGAGGACAACAGACAAATGTCTGGGTAGAGTTACCTGCGTCCTGCGGGTCAGATGGACAACAGACAAATGTCTGGGTAGAGTTACCTGCGTACTGCAGGTCAGATGGCCAACAGACAAATGTCTGGGTAGAGTTACCTGCGTCCTGCGGGTCAGATGGATGACGACAGATAATAACATGTTATATTCATAACAGAATACAATTAACTGGCACTCGCACTCACAAGATCTGCATGTATATGACTCGAAATAGTTTTGCCAGGTGTCTATATTGGGAAATCCAGTTACTGCTTATTGTGAACTTTTTCTTTTCAATGCTTAATATGGAGGGGTGGGACAACTAAATCTTGCAATTATAACACTGTACAACACTCAACAGATCCATAAAAATTATATTTAATCTTAATGACATCTAAACAGTAGTATAAGTTAATATTACAGGTTTTAGCTTCTTAGCCATATAGGTGAAACCATTCTTTCATAGTTAAAAATGAAGCAGAAAACAAAAACAAATAAAAAGTAATATGTTTAAAGGTGATTTAGTATACCTAGAATCTGTAGTGAAATACTAGTGACCGAAGTTTATTCCACTTCCATAAATTACGATTGACAGTTTGCCTTCTGAACAGAAGCAGAAGTCTAGTAGTTACAAGCTGAGGTAGTGCATAGTGCCTAAGAACTGACATCTCAGTGGGATTTGGGGACCATCCTATCCTTAGTTCAATGCCTACACTTGACCACATTTTATGTTAAATTTTGTAAAGGGAACTTTACTATACATGTGTACTTTGGTACTGTGTTACCACTACGTTGAATGTCCATATATTCCCTATTCTGTTCAGAAAGGAGTGTCAACCCCTGCTGTAAATTAATGGGCTTATTAATATAATCTGGTATATAAATGTTTTCTAATAAATATAATAGCTTGTATTGCGCTGGTTTAGATATATAAAAGGGTTTTGCTATGAATTATGGCAAACTTATAGCCAGCAACAATTAGCATTTACATATTCAATTAATATGTGGCGTTAAAATCAATTAGCGAAATCATAAACATACGGCAGATTAGCAACTGATTTCACATCTGTTTACTCGTTTAACATAAATGATCATCAAATAATGAAGAATAGAAGTATATAGAAGAACTTATACGTTACCGCACATGACCAGCTGTTACACGTGTCGAACTATACAATAATTGAATCTGGTATTGCGCTTATAAGGGCCGAGCCTAGTCATTTATTTTACTGCATTTGATTAGAACATGGAAACGTTGATCTAAACAGGATTTTGATTTGCTCCAATCTATCCAAATACAGTCATTATACTACCTTCACTCTACAGTATTTAAATAAAGTGATTAAATAGACATGTGATTGTATTATATTTCTTCACTTATGTATTTAATTACAATCCACATGTTGGCACAAAACATGCGATTGAGCGTGTCATTTAAAATACATGATATATTTTTGCAAATACTATATCCATGTGACATTAATATAACTTAATACATTTCCAAACACACTTATTTCAGTCACAATAAAAAACATTGCAGACAAGTAAAGAAGCAATAAAGTCATTTGTAATGACCTATATAACTATATCATTAATTAACAAGCTTAAACGACACAATTAAATATTAAAAGCTACCCTTTTCTGATTGTTGTTAGCAGTTAATACTATTCACAATTTATCATTTAAATCTACAATTTATTAGAATGTACTCACATTAAATAACACTATGTTTGATTTTTACATATTTGATAAATTTCTATTGGTAAATGTGAGAATGCAATAACTCTTTAATATTTTTTTACAGTGTACAAAATTGTATTTCTTAACGTAATGATGGTTTTGTCTTATTTCTTTATACCCAAACAGTTGGTAATTCAATTGCTTAATTGAGAATGTTCTCCAAAACATGTAATTTATTTAAATACTAAATTGACAAGCTATTAACTAAATTTTGAAGGAAATTAAACAGCTACAATAACTTCATCAGCGATGAATCGGGTTTTTTCGGAGGCTTCAATTAATGCATATATAACCGTGTGACAAAACACAATAATTATTGACTTTAGAAATACCAAGCGATGCTTTTTTTCTTACGATAATTGAAATGAAGATTTTCTATTCTAAGCCATAAATACTTATGTGGAGGATTTTAGAATAATATGAGATTTAGACAGCTGGTGCAAATTTTGTGCAGGAGGCTTTTGTTGCTGCCTTTTTAACTAATTATCGAATGGCTTAGGGTAAATTATATTTTAAAAATGTTGCATATTTATACATGATCTAATTTCTCACGACGCTGGGTAGTGTTTATAGTTTACAGCAACATCCTAGTGGTTGGATTTACATTAGTCTTCAATATGTGGTAAAAAGGTATAATGAAATAATTTACCCACGCCTTGCAAGCAATGTAAAACAAAATACCACAAAGTATAATATAAAAACAACAACAAGAGATTTATAAATCGACAAAAACATATTTCTGTTAGTGTGATGACAAGTGTAATTGAGGCAAACACTTCATAGTGCGGTATGGTATGTATTTCCGTAGGATTTCTTTGCTAAAATTGATTTTTTTGCTTCTTTGGGTTCAGTTAGGATCAGACTATTAGAAAATGAAGGGGTTCAAATTTTCCAGCCCCTCCTTCCTTTTTGACAGGGTCATTTCCATTTTGGCCCCACAGAGTAGACTATGTACCTATTTCCTCCATTTGGTAACCAATTTAAACAATGTTAAAGTTGTTTTATAGGTTTTAAACTGTCCTGAGTTGATTTATTTGACTTTCAAATCGACCATAAGTGTCTTTAATCGACTTCCGGTGTCCTTAAACGACTTCCGGTATGTAAGCTGACCCCCCCCCCCCCCCCCCCCTCCAAGATTAACAAGACGAATTACATGTGGCCTCTTTATTTCACCATCTGCTTCACAGAAACTTAAGGAGCAATCAGTCAAATTTAATGATCAGTTTTAGTACAGTTCAAATTCCCACTTGTAGATTTATTTGAAATGTCATTGACTCATGTATAGTTGCTGTCCCAATAACCTATAATCGGTCTCTAATATTTAGTTTCACTCCGTCATTCAAATCTGTGGTCCACTGAAGATCAGGACACTCTAATCGTCATCCGAATCACTACTTTGAATGTCCTCCCTTATTGTGTTTTCACAGTTCTCACCATAGCATTTGCACAGAGGAGTGCAAGGCAATCCATTGCTAGAGCAACTACATCGCCCCTTGCAACCTGTCTTGCAGTGACACTTGATGAGCTCAATTACTGCCCGTGGGGCAGGAAGAGCAAGACACCTAACTGGAACATACAGTCCTTTCTCTAAATTCCATCCATTTGCTTCAATTGGAGGAAGCTCTGGGCAGCTCGTTTGGTACGATTTATCTCGCATTGTGATATAGTTGGCACGAAGAATATGAGGTAACAATGTGGCACGAGTTGGAGGAAGCATCTCACCCTCCAAGTTCTTTGATCGAAATAGTTCCCATCTTAATGATGGCAAGGTTGTAGGACCTTTTGGACTATAAACATGACACACAAATTGTTCCAATGCCTTCACCTGTGCAGGAAGCTCACCACTGACAAGCTCTGCAGGAATGCATCGTTCTCCAAATTCCTTGAAACAGCTTATGGCTTGATCATCAGCATCAAGCTTCAGGTAGGCATTGATCCATGTTTTTTTGGTGATTCCAACAAATTTGCCTCCCCAGTCAGCGCCAGAGAAGTTGTGCAGCCCAAGAAGGCCTTGGCATTTGTGATGTCCAATGACTTTAACTCTCTCGAATATATCTATTTCTCGAGCCTTTGTGCCTTTGCCTGTTAAAAACTTAAGGCAAGTGGGAGCGGAAATGCGTCCATGAGATACTAGATCAACAAGCAGCAGGAGCACATCAGTATCCGGAGACCAAACACACAGTTTTCTTCTGGCACCATTAGACACAAAAGACAGGACCTGATGAGGAATCAAGGTGTCAGCTTCTTCATGTGTGTGTACCTCCTCAAAATCATGTCCCTTGATGATGGTATCATACACAACGACCAGCAGGAAAGAACTATTCCTTGAAAAGTATTCAAGCAGTCCCTGGCCTAACATGCATGTCAGCTTTTTCTTGGTTGATGATGCTGATAGAAGTTCCTTAATGGACATAGTGAGCTTCATTTCTAGATGGATTTCATATTCTACAGATGTAGTTGCTCTCTTCTGCCGAGTTTTATTCTTTAACGACTGGTCCATGTATCTGTCAAAGACAATTCGACCCTCATCATAGCCGGCCATCATCTTTTCAATGCGTTTGTTGAATGCATCCTGAAGATCTGACAGCTTCAGCATATTTTGTGTTTTTTTCATACTCTGAAGCACACCCATGGCATCAACTATCAGAACACTGACTGAAGAAGAAACTTCCTCTTGCACTTGGTGTGTCTGTATGGCAACTTCAATCGGCTCTGCTGTGGCATCTTCAACTGCATGCATCAGACTGGCTTTGTCTGTTGGGATGTACAGAGACCCATCAACAGCACAAAGGGAACGGGGTATCGTTGACATCTCATATTCGCCAATTGTCTCCTCAAGTTTTGGTACTAAACTTGGTCGGCTACTTTGGATGATAAGAAATCTTCCCAGCAATTCACGCTCCTCACGCAACTTTATGACCTTTTCTCCAATACGGACTTTTGTTTTCTCCATCCAGTTGGAAAAAAACTTCAGTTTGAGTTTCTTCATTTTGTCCCACACTGAGAGACTTGATGTAGATATCAAACGTTGAGAAACAAACTCCTCAAAGCCTTTCTGGCCCTTTTCTGGGAAATTCAGAATGTCTTGCTTTGCATCATTTGACACAAGCGCTGACGATACCAGACACTTCAATGGCGTGTTTACTTTGAATGGATTGCCTTTACAGTGCACCTCGATTAAATGTCGAATCTTCAGAGCATTTGCTCTTGACCTCAGAGCAATCTCTCCTGAGAGCTGATAATGTTCTGTCCTTGCATTAGATCTGGAAGCTTTAGGGAATCTGTTGAGGTACTGATTTACAAGACGAGCAATATGAGGTGTGGTAGTGACAAGTCGGTCTAGAGCTGCCTCATCTCTACTGAGTCCAACCATTCCTCCATGTCCCTTTAGTTTCTTTATCTCCTGCTCGAGAGCCTGATCGGTGAAGAGATGAGTGAAGGGTATCTCCGATTTTGCCACAACAAAGGCCCCAGATTTCAGTGCATCCCATGTCTCTGGGTCATCTTCTTCAAGGGCATTCATTTGAGCAATATGGATTGGCATCAGTCGAGCATAGTTAAGAAGATCATGGGCAAAGAAATACTTGATGAGGTTTTCTAAAGCAGACAAGTAGCCCTCCCAGTCACCTATGCGACAACAGCTAATGAGTTGAAGAAGACTTTCCACTTGGCCAAGGTACTGAGTCAGGAACTGTGCAAACTCGCCAATGCCTTTTTCATTTTCAAGGGGCTTGATATTTTCTGCATACCATGATTGGATTTCTTCAAAGGTCTCTACCATCTCTGGATTGCGTTTGTGAAGTTTGTCCTTGAGAGTAAGGCACTGGATGCGAACTGGACCTTTTGGCATTGTGGACAAGATGGCATCAAACTGCAACATCATAATTGCTAGGCTGGTTGTGATGTGGTACTCAAGACCTCGCTTGTAAGCTTTGCCACCAAAAATTCCACGTAGAGCTGCTGATGTGTATGCACCACTTTCAATGGCACACGTGTCAAGTCCACTTGCATCAATTGTTTTACCAAGAGCATGTAGGGCAGCAAATGCAATGTGGAGAGCTCCAGCTCTTAGGATCCAATTGGTGTTGCCAACTGACTGCTGAATTTTCAATGCACGGGCGTAAAGATCAAGATCAAGAGTTATAAGAGTCTTTTTCTGAGGACCAACAACAGTGGCTGAGATGCCCTGCGTTAACAGCAGAGCAGTATAGAGGGTCCCATAATCTGTTGGTGAGGTCTTGAACAGTGGAGCTATCACCTCTGTGTTTGTACGCATGCGACTGTGGCTGTTAGAGGAGTGTGATAATAAAAGGGACTTAGTTGCAGCCCAAGTTGGCATCACATATTCCTTTGCGAATTTATCTCGTTTGTGCATATGTCCTTTTACCGACAGAATAAGGTCAGACTGATCCCTGTCCATCGAAGACTCAGTATTACCTAACTCCTCCTCATTGTCCTGGGTGTCTTCCTGTGCCAGCTCAGGTTCAGCCAAGGGTATCTCCAAGTTATCATCAGTTGCAAGGAAGTTAGCCAGTGCCCAGGTGTGAGTGAAGTCGGTGGAGAGAAGCTCGTTACGCTTTCCCATTGGGTAGACATCGAATCTCAATGGAGTTGTTTTGATGATTGGCTCTTGCTGCAACTTCACTTCCAATTTTAGAGGTGCCTGTGTGGGAATCTTCTCTGTTATAAGGAGTGGTTGATTCACAGGGTCTCCATCTTCAGCCTGCTGGTTGATTACAACGACCGTGCCATGGAATGTTTCTTGCCCAGTTGGCGTATCTTCCAAGAGATCAATGTTGTCAATAGCAAACCAGATATTCACGCCTCTCTTAACGAAATCAGGGAGACAGAATCCGCCAGCATCCTTCATTCGTTGAAGAACACACTGATCAACTTTTTTTTCTAGTTCAATGAGCTTCTGGTATTGGCTTCCGATGTAGACATCTGAGAGGTTCTGGATAAGGGTCTTGTCACGTACTCTAGAATGGATAGCAAGGGGCAGCCCAATGGAGAGGGGTGTTTGGACAGTTTGCCGGAAAGCCTCATCAGTCCTTGGCTGATGCTTCACCTGACGATCAGTATGAGTATTTTGGACTAAAAACTGGCATGCGACGTCAACTGTTGTGTCCACTTCTTCATCCCGCATTTGGGACACTTTGCCAACATGATTACCGAAGAGAAGGTGGCTTAGGAAGAATTGGAGTAAAGAGGGATTCTCAAAATTATCAAAAGTGCCTCTAAATGACCAGTCTCGCTTTGACATGATCTCCTCTCGTAGTAGGCTAGCAGCATTTACTAGGTTACTAATTATTTCATCATTATCCATCATCGACAACCTAAGATCTACAGCTTTACTTACTGCCGTTGACAAGACAATCATGTCTGGCTCATTTCGTCGCAGTGAGCTGACAAACTGGACATGTGGAAGCCATTCAGCAATTAACTTTTTCAGATACTTGCGATAGTTTTTAGTCTCATTAACATCTACATTATATCTTTTCAATACCAACAAGTAGGCATCATTCACCTGAGCCATGTTAAGTGTAACATCATCGTCCGAGAGAGTATTTTGTATGGCAAGGACCAACTGTTTATCACATAATGAGCGTATAAGTGAAACATCCCCGTGATTGGTTTTTGCAAATGTGCGCTGTGCAGACCGCAGGCAGGTCCTATGGTAATACTTTTCTAGAGCTGAAGCGTCACCTGACTCCTCTAGATCTGCTACACAAATTCTGACTCGGTCATCTTGGGTCAACCGCTTCACTTCAATGAGAGTAATGCCCATTGCATCAGAAACTACACGATGCAATGGCTCTGATGCAGCCTTGGGACAAAAGTCACAGGATGAAAACAGACAGACCTCCTCCTTTGGAAGTGTCTTTGATCGTTTGGGTCGAACAGGTCCTGTTGCACTTGAAGGGCGGCCAGGTCCTCGACTAGAACAGGGGACAGGAGAGTCGAGTCGGATTCGCTTACCCCGGAGACGTTCAATCAAGTTCTTGTTTACAATAGGTTTGCGACACTCGCTGTGATAATAAACAGATTTCAGTTCCAGTTCGTTGAAGCCAGACAAGTGGTCAGTTAGTTTCTGATATTCACTTTGACCCAGAGATACTCTCTCCCGGCAACACGTTAGAAGGTCCGTAACCATAGTTGCATCATTCACTAGTCTCTTACTGGGGGTGGCCCCCTTTTTGCAAATCACACAAACTTTAATGTCTTCTGACATATTGACCAGATTGTCTTTAGTCCATTTAGTTTCACAATCTAACGTCTAAGGGTGTTAGTTCTTGGCAATCTGTCACTGAGAGAACAACCAATATCTGACGCTTTATTCTTCTCTTGCTCTACCTGCTATCAATAGCACCTGAAAAAGATGGTACATGTTGTTAAGGCTTAACTGTTTGGAAAACTGGATCAATACTAGAGTGCCTGAAAGTAAATGAAAAAGGGAGGAGTTAATCTGGATACTAAGTGAATGATTACCATATATACGTCAAGCCTTAGTTTTGCAATAATGAAACAGGAGATGCCCTCAAAATGGTCTATAACTGCAATAAAGAGGTTATTTATCACTGGATGCCACTGGATATTTGTGAAGTAGAAGTTGTATTGGCTGAAAAAAGCAAGGGTCTGGTGAGGAGTGTAATGATAATGATACTTCGATATGGGCAGCGGTCAGTCAGTCCATTTGGTCGTAATGTGGAGAGACATCCCACCTGCAAAACTAAAAGTAAAAAAATGACACCGCTGGTGGCTTTCTATCAGTAACAAATCAACTCAGCACGCTGGAAAACCTACAAAATGACTCTAATTTTGAAAATCGATCGATTAATGACCGACATAGGTGCATTGACAATTCGGGGCGGGGGGTGGGGGTGGGGGGTGTTCCGAAAGGGATATGACCCCCCATATAGGGAGTGGGGGGGGGGGGGGGTCTGAAAAATTGAACCTCATCATTTTCTGACAGTCTGGTCCCTACTTAAGCCAAAACTGAAAAAAAAAATCAATTTTAGCACAAAAATCCTACGGGAGCTGCGGGGGGTCGGGGTCCGAAAGGGATATGACCCCCCATATATGGACCCCATATAGGTAGTGGGGGGTGGTCTGAAAATTTGAACCCCATCATTTTCTGACAGTCTGGTCCCTACTTAAGCCAGAACTGCAAAAAAAAAAAAAAAACAATTTTAGCACAAAAATCCTACGGGAGCTGCGGGGGGTAGGGGTCCGTAAGGGATATGACCCCCCATATAGGGAGTGGGGGGTCTGAAAATTTGAACCCCATCATTTTCTGACAGTCTGGTCCCTACTTAAGCCAAAACTGCAAAAAAATCAATTTTAGCACAACAATCCTACGGGAGCTGTTTTTATTACATAGCATACCGCACTATCAGGAATGTCCAGCCCTTACAAATTGAGATGGGATGAAATGAGATGGGACCAATTGTCCACCCGGTCAAAAATGGGATGGGACCAATTGTCCACCCGGTTAAAAATGGGATGGGACCAATTGTCCACCCGGTCAAAAATGGGATGGGACCAATTGTCCACCCGGTCAAAAATGGGATGGGACCAATTGTCTACCCGGTCAAAAATGGGATGGGACCAATTGTCTACCCGGTCAAAAATGGGATGGGACCAATTGTCCATCCGGTCAAAAATGGGATGGGACCAATTGTCCACCCGGTCAAAAATGGGATGGGACCAATTGTCCAGTCTGGCAAAACTGGATGGGACCAATTGTCCACCCTGTCAAAAAATGGCATGGGACCAAATGTCCATGGGACCAATGGTCTGGCTCCCATTTTAAAATGGCATTGTCTAATAACTGCTGCCAGTTAACCAAACATTTTTGTATTGTTTTGTCGGCTTATATATCCTTATTAATCTACTCTTGCATATTATTCATAGGAAAAACAGTATGCAAGATGTTTGCAAGACAAAAAAGTCTCAAAAGAATGCTTTAAATTTTATATGACCTGCTTATAGATGTGTTAAAAATCAAAAGAAAATTAAATCTGACTTAAGTAAAGTCTAATAAGGGTAGTATGCTTTTTAATTAGCATTAAAAGTTATCAATGTCAAGTTGGGAGCAAGGTTGGGGCAGGGGTTGGTAGGGATGAGTGGGACGATTTTCTTTCACACCTATGGCTGGCAAGTTGATCATGTGCTGGGGGGTGGGGGATGGGGGATGTGGGTCTTATTTTGGGGACATGCTGGCTGTTTCCTCAACAACAATATCCTCTCCTACTAGCAGCCCTAGCGGCTGGCACTCACACCTACCACCCCCACCTCAGTTAATAGTTTCATAATAAACACCCCTGGTTACTGTCTACTAGCCATGCGTGCTCGCCATATACCTATACGTGAAAAGGCGAGGATAAACAAATCCATTCGTCGTCTACTAGCCTGTATTGGAGACATAATATGAACCCATATACACATAGACCTTTCCGAAAACATGATTTATATTCCCCAACATTTTGCTCTTCAATTGAGATTTAACTTCCGGAAAACGCGCACATGTTACTTCCGGGTAGTAAACTCAGCCAATCGGAACGCGCATATTACTCGGTTCATTGAAGCGAAGTGTAAAAAGACTGACGTCATGAGCAAAACATCGAAAAAGAAAGGCAATGGGCACGCGCGTTACTGTTGTGTTTGTAAAGGCAACTTCTACCCAGTTCCGAAACGCTCCGAATGTTCGACAATTATTAAAGGGACGTAACTCACATTTCGGAAAGGTCTCTAGTGTCAGTAAAGTATAACTCAAAATTATGGTTGAATATATATATTGGCCCGACTTTTTGTCCTAATTATGCTATAGAAGATGAATTGGGGCCCTCGGTTATTACTGCTTCCACCGTTTTAAAAAATACTTTCTTTTGCAAAATAAAAGTTAACATTTATTTATGTATGATAGAATGAGCACAGACATGTTACAAATTCATATTTTTCCCTGGTTTTGTTTTAATTCTGAAAGTAACTTCTAATAAATTAACTCTAAATATCGACAAATACAATTTCTATAAATTGGAACACATCGGATCTTATTGCTAAAACCGTTTGCACTTATTCTTTACAATTTTTCCTAGTTTTTCGTCCACCATATCAGCTCAACTTTGTTTTTAAAGATCTATAAACACATTCGAACTTTCGGATAAAAATGACCCGAACATTCGAATGTGTCGCAATGCCAGTGTAGCATAGAAGTACTATACACCCGCACAAAGCTTTGTACAAAAAATGCCAATTTTTAGTATCCGTAGTATATACATCAGCATCTGCCACTTCTCAAGTACCATTCACTTATGAATTGCCTGCCTACATATACACGTTAAATTCACTACGCTAGCATACAGCATACAACACAAGGCATATATGCGGTGCCAACGGGAGAGTTCTAAAGCTGTCTTCTGCTGTTGATATACAGGATTATTTCTCATCGCACGTGTACCCGTACGTTGTTTCTGTCGTGTATTTGGGTTCACATTTTCATTCGTTTTGGTCATTAAACTGAAACTTCGCTATGGTAAGATTAACTTTTTACAGTTATTTTCTTCCTGCTTGCATGCATGTTTCGTTTGCAACGGTAAAACTGGAGATTGTTATGTTCGTCATGAAACTTTAAACTGTGCTGTGGTGAGAAACAAACCATATTTGTTTTATTTTCATTAATTATTCGGTGTTAGAGCAAGGAAGCATAATCGGAAGGAACACTTTATAAGAAACTGTCATTTGTGACACGGTGAACATTGTCCACAATGACCATATAGTTTTGTTGAAATTGTACATCGTGTACCCTAACAGCTTTGTAAATAAGTAATTAAACATGATTACTTATGTTTTATTACTACCTATGCGCCCTCAATTAACCGCTGTCAGGTACAATATATACGCCAGCCTTATCTATCGTATAGTGGTTAACATATTCATTTTAGTAAGTACTTCGCTTGATTCCTAGGTTCTTAGCGTACTGATTTAGCTGTTCCTATCATTTAAGTTTTTAAATATCAAATCAATTGACATAAATACAAACAGAACACAGACCTAAAATGATAATATCTATATTCTTGATATTATGTCCTTCATCTTTTAAATTATAACATTAACAATTGAAACAGATAATTGTTGTAGCAGTTAATTTAACATTTAATCAAGATATACACTAAGTCATACAAAACAACAAAACAGCATAATAATATATTACTGTACCTACGCCAGTGAATAACAAATGGTTGACGTTAATACTCGAGCTGAATCCGAATTAGCAGAATTATAATCAATGACATACCAACGATGGTATAATTCTAACACAGAACTTGACTAGATTATAGATATTAAAATATTTCAACATAGGATCCTGTAGTAAATGTGACTGTAGCTTCATCGAGTCAACTAACATATTCTATATTTTAATACAACAGCAAAATTGTAAACTTAGAAATACGACTATATGTTATACAACTATCTTGATATAAATTATGTGCATATTAAAAGTTAAATCCTTATAGAGTGAAGTTTAGCACACACCGTCAGTAGGAACCAGCAATTTGTCTAGAGTTACAACAATATCTCTATGAAATGTAACAGAGTAAATGTGTATAACTTGTCTAAAATAACTATCCAGCACAATCACAAGTTGCTACCAGCAGCAATTTCTCCCTCTATTAAAAGCTGTATTAAAAGCTGACACCCCTGGCCATTCGAGTATCGAAGTGTGGATTGGTTGCTTATTGCTTGCGGTAAGGTTTCTTAGACAGATTAACTAGCCACATATTTAGGAACGTGGTGGGCAAATGGTCAACAATAACCCCAAGGTAATAGGTATATTCCGTGACATTTAGTCTCCATGTCACCAAATAATGGTAACTGTTAATGCAATGTATTCTCTACGGTGAACCATTAATAATAAAATAGATTTTTAATTAAATGCTGTTGATGGGTGAGTCACTCTGTCCGGTCAGTTGGATACATAAGTAACATTATTTTTTCAAGGCGACCATGATGGATCAAGGAGGGGTAGCATACTTAAGTGTAATTCTGTCACCTGTCGAAGTGCTACAATGGCATATCATATATTTGGTAGTAAGATATTTGTTTAATTTTATAAACTTCGGTTCGCTTCTTATATTTTTGTTGTTGTTAAGTCTTGATACATTTTATAATCTGTTTTAATTACTCATTTTTAAAAGAAACTGGAAACACCGTTAAGAAATTTTACCAATAGCATGAAATGAAAACGTATTAACTTTTTCAGTTGTAAATTTATTATCATTAATAAGATTTTATCATTTCCATCATTACATTGTGTTTATAACAGGTTCCTTTTCAATTCTTGTACGAACATTTTGTATAAATCCTGCATTTGGCTGTTCTGTGGATCAAAACATGAATCAATGAAAGCTCATTAAGGGGGACTCGGTTGTGTCTATTTCTAGTCAAATCATTGGTATAAACAAAAAAAAAAACTACAAGGCGTCTAACAGATAGATAAGATGAAATATTGTTTAAGGGACGGACCCAGACCCTAAATCTGATCTTTTCACAGGTTGATGCAACTGCTTCTAAGTTTAAATGAATGATCCCAGGTTTATTGCACTCATTTGCATAACGTTTTCTTTCCTCTTTCAATATGCCTTCATTTGGACAAATGAAGCAACATTGATTTATCGGACTCTCATGTCTTTACACTCAAGCTCGCCATGTTCTTGCACTCTCGAAAAAGGCCTTATATTCTCCCAAAAAATCTCAAATATTTTGATTTAAATAAAGACTGCCCGACTGCCCAAAACTGTTTGACTAACGGTGCAGTTAGTTTTGAAAAGTTTACGACGTTTAAAACAAATGGCTGCGATGTGATTTGCAGTGAAGTCGTCAGTGTTCACCATTTCTAAAAAGGTGACCCATTCTTCTAGACGTTTACAGTCGTTTCGATGAGATTTGACGGAGGGAAGAAGCCTTTGTAAATTGGCAACCGTCTCTTTTACTGTTTTGCTATCAGCCAAAACGTCTTCTGAAATTTCTTTCATTTCCTCGACGTTTTCAGAATCTGAGTCAGAAGACAGCATAATTGTGTCCAATCGTTTAGTAAATTCAGGCTCAGTTAAAGGTGCTTCGTTTCTTAAACTCACACATGTCGATTCATCAGTATCGTCCGCACACTCTGGTTCAATTGATTTATGAGAACAGTTGACAGTGAACAGATTTCGTTGGTGTGTTTATTTTAAGAAATTTATTTGTCGGACAACAACTTGCTTATTTTTTGTCGGTATTATAATTTTACCAGTGCTTTTGTTTATTGTCATGTCGTCGATGTTTCCGATAATATCATGTCCTTTAACTTTAAAAGTCCTGTTTCGATATTTAGTTGTTCCTCTTTCATTTACTTCCCACATGTATGACACATTCTCTGTTGGATTGGACTGGCACAGTGCTTTGTAGCTTCTAATATGCCGGCGAACGAGGCCCGACAATATGTACACACAGCGTGATCCTCATCCTGAAATTGAATTTGACTTCGATGAGTAACATACACATTAAAGTGGTCTTCGTTGAGCACCACACACACTCTCTGTGAGAAACAACTACATTGGTAGCAGGCAAAATCTCCTAAAAATGATTATAACGTAAAATAAATTACATCATAATAAAGACAATTGATATAATAATGTTACTAGGTCAACTATGTAATACACTATTCAATTTATAATTAGTACATTTGCAATAAAATCCACCTAAGAAAGAATCTACACACATCAGATACTTTTAAGTGTTATTCTTGCATAATTATTTTCACAAGTCAACATTAAACAGTCTTAAAACACAAACAAAAACATTTAGAATGATGAACTCTCCATGATTTAACAGAGACCGTATTTTCCAAAAGTTTACATTCAAAATTTACAAATTATATGGTATCCTCGGCAATCCAAAACACGTTCTGTTTACATAAACTGGGAAAGTTTTCGATAAGTAACAACTACATGACTTCGATGAGAACCACAACCTGTGACGCTTCGTCAGCGCACCCCTGTGATATATTAGATATAGGCATCTGGTGGATACCACCATGTACCTATGTCCCAACAATAGGTGCAGTTTGCTTAAAATACTGCTGTTTTTAAACATTTAAACACAGTTACAATATGCTTTGGCAATTGTAATAATGATTTGTTATTGATTTTCTAAAATCCAAATGAACAGTGTACTCTAACATGACAGTAGTTTGACAATGCGTGCACAATCTATTATATTTTGGTCCAAGTTTTAAAAAAACTCTGCTTGTTTGATGTGCCGAAGCTACAAACTTCTTTGTTATTTTATTTGTACTAAAATAATTAGTGATAGTTGTATTTTGTCGGGTCCAACATCTAATAAAGCATTCGCGACAAATCAGTACTGTGTTGTTTGCAATACAATTTATTGGAGGCTCTACTGGAAATTGTGCTATTTTTTATAAGACGAGTTTTAGATGTAACTTCCATAAATGCTCTACATCGAAATTATAAACAAAACGTTCTCGAAAACCCAACAGATACATTAATTTAGGCAATATAATTGAATACCTGCATAATATCCGATGATACTGCAGTGGTTGTTTTCCGAAGAATTGCGCTAAAATGATTGTTTTTATCATCATTTTCTTCCCAGCAGTCAGTTTAATAAAACCATTAAAACTTTTAACCTTTTGTCTAGATATCATCTCCGACATTTTAGAACCCCCCCCCCCCCCCACACACACACACGTAAAACCTATGTCATATTCGGTCTTCGCCCACTTCCCCCCCCCCCACCTCAGTTTAAAAGTTCTGGATCCGGGCCTGCTATGGCGTGCACAATCAACAACGTTTAGTATTGTTCTTTCAATTGCTAACTCATGTTAGCAATGGGTAGCAAATGGCTATCTGTCACCCATTCTTGAAGTTCGATTTGAAATGTGCGTTCTTGTGTTGTTCTTAGTGCATTTATTGTGAATTTGTAAAAACGTTAGCATTTCTATAAACATTAATAATGACTCCTATCGCTCTATATACATCTAGATAATAAATCGGTTAAATATATAACCAATTACCCTACCATATATGATTTAAGCCATTGTTTATGCATAGTCTCATCAGGATCTGCATTGTTCGATAACTAAACCTCTCTATGCAAAACGATTCTTGATTTGATTATGGATACTCTGACACCAAAATCGTGTTCAACTATTGAAAAGTTTAAATGTGATACACGAATCATGTTAGACATAAATATACATGCACCTAAATATTTTTGTAACACTCCACAAACGAACCTTTCCTCTCACAGGACATTTGATTTCATTGTCCAATCTTTTGTGTTTTAATCTTTAAGAGAAGTCATTGACACGTCGCATCTGGCATTTTAACAAAGATGATTACTAGTTAAGAGATGAGGCCAAAACGACAGGATGGAATTTCTTTAAAAGACACTAATATTAATATGTTATGTACAATAGTACACCAGCGTTTAAGGTTACGCTAGTCAAGTTAAGGGTTGTTTACTGTTGTGGTTTTGATGACGTAGCAATCGCGTATCTACTAGAAGTAAAGGATCATGCTAGAAAGTTCAATTGTTTATTTTTAACTGGTCTTCGAAATCGAAAAATGTTCTGGGTACGTGAATGTTCTGGAAATTCTTTGGGTATATATAATGGCGTGTTTGCCAATAAAAAGTTAAGTCTGGAAGTTCGGAATTTTGAATAAAAAGTTTGCTTTAGAGATTGGACATATAATTTGGAAATACTTGCAGCTTCTATTTTAAATCTTTCTGTGTTGGATCTTACGTGGACCTACTATATTCTACAGTGACATAATATTAAAGTGTTGAATTTGGATTATATAATTAACATTCCTGTATTGTTCTACCTTTGGATTATTTCAATTGTGCTTATCTACGAGAACATTCTACCGAAAACTCTTCAGGATTATTCGACGCTGGATTATTTGTTGTATTGTTAAAGGGACACCTCCTAAAGGGACAAACTGTAAACTAATATTCATTTTGCCTTCTGAAATTTTGTTTCATTTATTTGTTATTGTTTTATAACGCCATATTTTTAATTGTTTTTAAAATAAAACATTATTGTACTACTTTGTTGCTGGCTTGTTCTTTCTGTTACACCATTTCGTCGTTTAGTAAACGTGCCACTTTATAAATAAACTCGTATAGCGCGACGGGTCGTAATATAATGAATACGCTTAAAACTTAAGAAACCATACTGACAAAACGTCGAAGGAGTGTATACCAAACACACATATAACTATGAAGCCAAATGAGAATCCATGGATGGCAACTAAAATCAAACTCTCAATTAGAAAACGTAATAGGGCCTATCAGAAGGCTAAAAAGAATAAGACTTATCATTTTGACCTACATTCAGAAACCGGATGTAATCCTAAACATGCGAAAAAGTAAAATTGAGTATCTTTCTAAATTAGTCGCTAAGCTGTAATTAGGAAACAAAGGTTCCAAAGGCTGGTGGTCAACACTGAATTGTCTCATAAATAATAAGCAGTCGTCCGATATCCCATCTCTTGAACATAATTGTACTAAAATGGTCAATACAATTGACAAAGATAATGTCTTAAACATTTTTTTCTCAAGCAGACAATTATAGATGACAAAGGGAAAAACCAAACATATCCCAAGCGGAAAATAATATAAATGCAATAATACTAACGTGTTAAGACATTTAGAAATTGGCAAAGCAGTAGGTCCTGACCAAATTAATAACATCTTTCTTGGAAAGATGTTTTTGTTTGTCCTATATTTAAATCAGGCGATCGACCCCTTGCTTCTAATTATAGACCTCTATCCTTGCTCAGTTCCAAAAAAAAAAGTCTTAGAAAAATATATCTTAAAAAAAAGAGTAATATAAATATATTACTAATTTCAAATCAGGCTTTATGAGAGGTAATTCCACTGTAAATTAGATGACATATGTATACAATTTTATGGCTACTATGGTTAATAATGGTAAAGAAGTATTTTTCTGCTATATCAACAAAGCCTTAGATCGAGTTTGGCACAAGGACTTATTAATCAAATTGAAGGCTTCCGGTGTCACAGGTGAATATATGAACTCAAATATCCATCTATTTGCGGATATGTGAACTCAAATATCCATCTATTTGCGGATGATACCACCCTGTTTGTAAATATTGACACTGTTACTATGCTACTATAACTAAATTCAGAAGGAATTAAAACAGTTACAGCTACACTATGGCCACTAGTGGAAAATATAAACATCAACAATAAATCAGATTGTTTTTTTTTCAAATGATGCAGATATAACAGGGTGACAAAATAATTATCGACCATAGTAATACTGAGCGATACTTCTTCTCTTATGGTGGTTTAAATAAAGATTGTCCCACCCTTAGCAATAAATACTTATGTGGAGAATTGTATTGGCATTAGTAATTTATAAATATGATATTTATACAGATGTGGTAAATTTTGTGCAGGAGGCCAAGTTACTTTGTTGTTGTTGTTGTTGTTGTTTTATTTGTGTTTTATATCTTATTATCAAATGACTGAGGTATATCTTATTTTAAAAACGTATACTTATCAATGGTCCAATTTCTAACAATATTTTGGTAATGTGTATAGTTCACAGCAATATCTAGTGGCGGGATTTACATTAGTCTATGAGGTAAAAAAGTCAAATTGCAATGATTAACCTCAACTGCTAGGCAATGTAAAACAGATGACCTTGTTTAATATTTAAGCACTGTACAGCCCTGCACCGCCAATGGATACACTGTAGTTGTAGTGCCAACCACTGCATGGCGGAGGGTCATGTGATAGGACAATGGCGGCCTCCACATTGATATGAAACTGGCATTGGGTATATAAACTAATATATATAACTATACAATTAACCATACAATAAAACGAAATGACAACACATGTTTTCTTTCCACAAAATTGCGTCAGACAGTTGTTGATTAGAATAAATGACACAATGGCAAAAACTAGATCAGGCAGTAACGAACTCTCTTTGGACGCGAGGATGAGGGCCGAATACAAACAACAGAACAGAACATACTTTTATTCAGACGTGTAGAGCATTGTCGTAAAATGCAACTTAAACAACTCAGACATGTACATATCTTACTTATACAGTTTTAAGTCAAAGATGTTGCTATATTTTAAACTCTAATTTAAATCTGATATCGACAAACATGAATAATGGCCGTAATTTAAAAGCATGAGGCGCTTGACTTAATTGTGTATAATACAACATAGCGCCATTCAGAGGACTTTCCCAGGAACGATTACATACAGACAATAAGGTCAATAAGAAAAGGCTTGACTCATTAGTTATTACTCTTTAATGCATGAAGAAATGTGTACGTAAAAAGACACCAAAATGTAATAAAAACGAAAACAAATGAATGGTTTCATTTACAATGTAAAATGTTGCCTGAGTTGCAGTTTAATAGTAAATAAAGTGGAACCAAATATATCAACCTTTATAGACAAAGTTATTTTATGCAAAACCTAATTTAAGCCTACTACGTGCTAAGCTGTCTTAATTTGAAATGTGTGTCTATCGGAGACATTATAGTGATAATTTCTAGAGGAGTTTGATTGCGACTTATTTGCATCGTCTGATCATTTTCATTAGGATCTGGTAAGCTTATCATACTATTTTAACAGTAAACGCGTTCAGGAAAAGGATTTTTCGAATTTGCACGTAATATTTTAATAGGACACTTCGCCAGACTAGTGGTCTTATCGAAGAACAGTCGCTTTAGAGATCGAAGAAACGTCGATGAGTAATCCAAAGTCATTCTGGGATAAGATCAAAAAATAGCGACCAAGGAGCGATTGGACAATTCCAAAAGGTGTTGTGGACGATGCTCGTAATATCACACGAAACGATGATACGGTATTTGAGCGGTGGAGGTTCTGAAAAAATTGTACAATGGCGTCTTGGCGAAAAGCCATTATATGCCTACTTTTAAAGGACCGCAACTCCGACAGAAGAATTTCGTTAAATTACCGTGGGATAAGTTTACTGTCATGCATCGGTAAATTGTATAGCGCTATTCTGGAGAGGATGATGTCAGTGTACCTGGAAACCAACGACGTACTTTCCAGTTTTTACAGCATACATAAGCATCCGTAAGTGTTTGGATTATATAGACCGTGATCTGATGCTATATTTATAAACTACTTAATCGAATAGACGGAAATGTGTGCAACTCATTGAACAGTTTATATGATCAAAGATCGGTGAGTGTTCGCATTATGCAAGCTTAGAAACTGGCTAGAATGTACGACTGGTCTATTTCAGGGGGACAGCAGCTCGCCGACTGTGTTCGCAAACGATATGGTCACGGAAATCAGCGAACTAAATTTGGGAATCGGGATGGGCAGCGGTTAGTTGTCAGTGTTGTTGTATGGCGAAGATATTGTCTTCATCACAGACACATTAATAGCAGATAATGTTGGACACACTTCATACCTGGTGCAGTTAATACAGAAAAATCGAAGTGCATGCACTTTTGAAAAGGGAGAGAGCAGCAGTCGTCCTTTAATTTCCATATCGGCAACAACAACCTAGAAACAGTCAGTAACTACAAGTACCTTGGCGTGACATTCGAAGACAATGGTAGTTTTAAGATGAATGGTGACATACTTGCAAAAGCCACCAGCAGTGCACTCGGGAAAATAGTATCAAAGGTGCATAGTTATAAGGAATTTGGGTTTAAATCGTTCACAGAATTGTACGAGTCATGCATTAACCCAATTCTAGACTACTATGCATCAGTATGAGAGTAGAACCGAGCCATGCGATAAATCATGGGAGTCCACAGGCTTACGCCGATGACTGCCGTGATTGGTGACACCGAGCAGATATCGCCACTGGATAGCGATGTTAAGATATTGGAACCGACATCTCAAGTTTAACGAGCATCGCCTGCTTCACGTGTTTCACGGAACGGAACGACTGGTGTAGTGAGGCGGTCCCTGTAATCACAAACGGAATGGAACGACTGGTGTAGTGAGACGGTCCCTGTAAGCACAAACGGAATGGAACAACTGGTGTAGTGAGGCGATCCCTGTAAGCACAAACGGAATGGAACAACTGGTGTAGTGAGGCGGTCCCTGTAAGCACAAACGGAATGGAACAACTGGTGTAGTGAGGCGGTCCCTGTAAGCACAAACGGAACGACTGGTGTAGTGAGGCGGTCCATGTAAGCACAAACGGAACGACTGGTGTAGTGAGGCGGTCCATGTAAGCACAAACGGAACGACTGGTGTAGTGAGGCGGTCCATGTAAGCACAAACGGAACGACTGGTGTAGTGAGGCGGTCCCTGTAAGCACAAACGGAACGACTGGTGTAGTGAGGCGGTCCCTGTAAGCACAAACGGAATGGAACAACTGGTGTTGTGAGGCGGTCCCTGTAAGCACAAACGGAATGGAACAACTGGTGTTGTGAGGCGGTCCCTGTAAGCACAAACGGAACGGAACGACTGGTGTAGTGAGGCGGTCCCTGTAAGCACAAACGGAATGGAACGACTGGCGTAGTGAGGCGGTCCCTGTAAGCACAAACGGAATGGAACGACTGGCGTAGTAAGGCGGTCCCTGTAAGCACAAACGGAATGGAACGACTGGCGTAGTAAGGCGGTCCCTGTAAGCACAAACGGAATGGAACGACTGGTGTAGTGAGGCGGTCCCTGTAAGCACAAACGGAATGGAACGACTGGCGTAGTAAGGCGGTCCCTGTAAGCACAAACGGAATGGAACAACTGGTGCAGTGAGGCGGTCCCTGTAAGCACAAACGGAATGGAACGACTGGTGAAGTGAGGCGGTCCCTGTAAGCACAAACGGAATGGAACAACTGGTGCAGTGAGGCGGTCCCTGTAAGCACAAACGGAACGACTGGTGTAGTGAGGCGGTCCTTGTAAGCACAAACGGAACGACTGGTGTAGTGAGGCGGTCCCCGTAAGCACAAACAGAATGGAACAACTGGTGTAGTGAGGCGGTCCCTGTAAGCACAAACGAAATGGAACAACTGGTGTAGTGAGGCGGTCCCCGTAAGCACAAACGAAATGGAACAACTGGTGTAGTGAGGCGGTCCCCGTAAGCACAAACAGAATGGAACAACTGGTGTAGTGAGGCGGTCCCTGTAAGCACAAACGAAATGGAACAACTGGTGTAGTGAGGCGGTCCCCGTAAGCACAAACGGAACGGAACGACTGGTGTAGTGAGGCGGTCCTTGTAAGCACAAACGAAATGGAACAACTGGTGTAGTGAGGCGGTCCCCGTAAGCACAAACGGAACGGAACGACTGGTGTAGTGAGGCGGTCCCCGTAAGCACAAACAGAATGGAACAACTGGTGTAGTGAGGCGGTCCCTGTAAGCACAAACGGAACGGAACAACTGGTGTAGAGAGGCGGTCCCGGTAAGCACAAACGGAACGAGTGGTGTAGTGAGGCGGTCCATGTAACCACAACTAAGGTGCAGCGCACTACCATTACGCATAGAGACTGGACGTAATGTCAGTGTGAAGGTAGGAGAAAGAACGTGCAGGCTTTGTGATGACTGTTTCATAGAAGACGAAAAGCACTTTTTACTAGATTGTAGACGGTATAACAAGACAAAAGTATTTCGGAAAGAAATTAGCTGAGGCGTCATTTCCCTCCTTAAGTTTAGACAATCATTTTTTCGTTAATTAAGTGTGTGTCCGAGGTCAGTAGCGAAAGCTTACCCGAAGAGAAGATCAGTGTTGTACTCACAGTGACTTTCTACAACAAAATATTAATAAAATGTTGCATGTACTATCTTGCTTTGCATTATGTATTTACTATAAAACATTTTAAATTTTCAGTATTTTTTCAACGAATATTTAACTGTATATGATTGCATGACCAATTAACACTATTATTACCATTGAACTTCATGACTTGGTGACATATAGGTCCATAAGGCCGGGTGTACTGTATTTCATATTATATGTGCAAGTGTTGATGTATGCTAATTTGTAGCTTTAGTCAGACATTCCAATGAAACAAATGGATAACAGACTGCAAACTAACTAGCCGACATGTAAAGCCTATTGTTACACATTCGTCATGTCCACCTGTCCGTATCTCTTATGTCACAAATTCTCACAATAGCATTAGCCCAACGGCATCGCAAAGTGAAAATATGTACATTGTAAATTTTATAAATAATGTCACAAAACCAAATAATATCAGTTTTAATAGATAAACACGGCACATTGCAATCGCAAAGCAATTTTTCTGCAAAAATGTAATAAAAAACATTGTTCTGTTTGCTGACGTAAGTATCATGCTTCATTCTTTTCTTTCAGAAGCATTTCCCGAGAAAATCAAGACTGGGTATCCTTCTTGGACTTGTTCTGTCAGCGTCGGCTTTGTTTCTCGTATTTCACGAGCACACTAGCGTTTTCTTGCTGCCTACCAATGTCTTGGACATTACTACAAAACCCAAATCAAGCGTGAATTACAGCCTGTCTGGTGTGTCGTTACGAAATAATCTTATAAATGAAACAAAGAGCTTTAACAACATTAATTGGTGCACACCTGTAAGCTTGTCCCAGAGAACAATTTATGATGAGGTAAGTCATGCTACATCTCGCATTGTACACGCTGGGCGAATACATTATTATACTAATTAACACAAAGGACATGCTTTGTTGATATCGGTGTGTTAACAAAGTTTAATTACATGTTGTTATGTATGTATAAACCTTTGAAATAAATTCAAATAATGGATTTCAGTGGATTGCCAAATTATTTGCTGCATGAAACCTAACCAGCACACATGTGAACCTTTATATGAAACTATAAAATATACATTACAATTTAATCTATCAGGCACATGCCTACTCTACGATTGTTGTTTAAACTGAATGAATTCCGAATGTTATTATAATAAATTACAGCAATTTGAGAAAATTCCGTTAAAATATGCATGGATGTCACCAGAACGATAATAAATCCTTTATTATTTTGTCCCAGTCAATTAAAAATGTATGTGTTGTAACACACTGTTTTCAGATTTGACTTGAAACTGAACCCGTGTGAAACACATTTTTTTTAATATCCTTTTCTATTAAAGAAAATTCCACCATTACTCACAAACTACCGAAATCCGTGTTGGGCCCGTGGTACGAACATATCATGTGTACCGTATATGTATCTGGCTGGCTTTCCGAAGTGCGGAACAACCGATCTACATATGCTTCTACACAAGCATCCGGCCATTTCTACAAAAGTGGTAAAGGAACCGCACTGGATTACACGACGACAATTTCAGACTGGTGAGTTTATTGTGATTCTTCGATCTCCAACAAACTGATATTCTATAAATATAATGCAGAGCTCTGTCACTACAAAATAGCAATGTCTGTTAAATACGTTTACGTTTACCAGTGTGCCTAAAACGACGTATTCAGTGTGTGTAACAAAATCATTTACTAGTACGAAAAAAGTTTCAAGTCAATGCGACAAAATGAAAATCACGTAGGGAACGTGATTAGAGGTTGAATCGTGTCAGGAGATCATATTATAAAACTCAATCGATTCGGTCATTACAAAATGTACCATTAGTGTGTATGTTATTAATTAAACATGTGTTTATTTCATTGTCAGATACTTCAAAGGGGTGCCGGAGATTACGTGGTTTGGAGAATTACCTCTCAGTGTTTAATAATGCAGCCATTGACCTACAAAAATCCGTTAACTCCAGTGGATTCCATTACAAAGTATTCGGTAAGTTATGGTGCCTGATTAGGGCTATTTCGTCTAGTCTCTGTCCGGTGACATGACGTCTTGGTGTAATTTCGTCTCGTCTCTGTTCAGTTACACTCCATCTCGTTTTGACGTTATATTGTCTGAAAGGAAGGTACGGAATGTCAAAATTGTTAAATTAATTTATTTTGTGATGTCTTCATCTTTTGTTTTGTGTAACATGCCTAGGGTGACTACGTTATGCTACTTCGGAGATGTTTTTTATGCCTCAAGTTGAACAAAAAGGAACTTCAGTTTTATAAAACACTCCTCGTTTACACCGCCGCTCTTAATGGCATCTTCATAAACATCCATATCGCATCGATGCAGAGGCTAATGACATATGACGTTGTCTGAGTAAACCAATATGGCGGCGAGAACGTATCTGGTTCTCGCAATTGAATCAAAGTGGTGCACATCCCGTTTGGTTAAGAAGGAATCCTCAAAACGAGAAGGTAATAAATGAATTATAAATGGTAATATTTGAAGGCTGCTGCTGACAGAAAGTATACTTCAATCTTCAAATCCAGTTTCAAATGGCATACTTGAAAAAATCGTAACATTGTGGGGCATAAGAACAACCACCAGAAAACTGATGCAAATGCCCGATTCCTGGACGCCTACTATCATAGTGCATCACAGAAAATGCTAAACAACATTGAAATATGTTTATTTTTTTATTAAAAGCATTGGTAACTTTCAGGCATGTAAATGAAAAGTTCGAATGCCAAAATAGCAAGTGTTGTCAATTAAAAAGTAATTGCAGATCAATATTATCAATATTATTACAATATCCACAGTGTTTTAGCAAAGAGTGCCCCTAAAGTTTATGTACTGAGAATATGTAAGAAGAAACTTAAAACATGTTGACAAACTTTAAAAGACATTTTTACAAGTTTATATTTAATGTATAAGTCAGTAAATTGACATAATTATGTTGTTTTATTAATGTTTAATAGAAGAACTTTCCATGTTGTATTTTTGCTTTAGATCAAGACCATAGGCGTTCCATCTGTTACAAGACACTATCAGATTTTACAGTATGTTTTTGATATTATAGTTTATTACCGTTTTAGAAAAAAAAATAAACGTGTTATTAAAGAACCGAAATTTTGACAACAATAGCGAAATGAACTCCGTTTTGATTGTGAAGAAAGTTACGAGCCCAAATCAAGTAAAACATAAATAACCATTTTTTAACTGACATTAACTTCTATAATCATCTATTTTGAAACACGTTTTAATGATTTTTTGTCTGTTATCCGATATAATTGCATGCATACGACAACTTTTTATATATTCTTAAAATTACAAGCTAAAACTAAAACTGATAGGTTCAATATGTAATTTAATTTTTTATTGTTTTCCAATCAGGTAGGAATATGCTGTTTTTATAACAACAGGTCACCTAGCTGGTATATGTTGTAGCGTGACAACAGAGATAATGAAAATGCTTGGACCAACCTGTCAAAAATGCAACTAATAAAGGTATTATGTAAACAATGTTCATTTGTAACCGTCCATTACACACTGGTTATCATAACACATCAATTGTTAATGGTTATATAACAATGCAGCCTATTGAAGCCTTCTAAACTATAAATCGACAGTGTTATAACATAATTATGAACGGTTGAAAAATAGTTATTTTTTACAAATAAGAGATGCCTTTTTATGGGGTTTTGTTATAAAAATAGAAGTTTTGAAATGTTTGCCAGGAACCCTGTAATAACTTACACAAATGTCCACTTTGTTCGGAAAGCTATCAAATGCTACAAATATGGTCACTTATGTCTTTGTTATGATATATTAACCAATCACTGAAAAAAGTACCAGATCTTCAGTGACCAGCTTTTTCACTTGATAACTCTACTCATCTCCATCCTTCAAACTGTCTCTGCCATCTTGAAACTTACATTGTCAGGCAAAGCTGTAGAGCGGGAAAATCATATAGCTGTTGTAATATTAAAATCAAATTGATAGAAATAAAAATTTGAAGACAATATCTTGATAAGAATGGCAAATTAATTGTATAAAAGAAACATATTGCCCGCGAAACTGCAAAATGGCCTTTCGAAAGATATTGACGTTACGTCATAAAGTGCGCAAGAAGATTGTCATTGTTTGTGATATTTATATACCAACATGTTTATACATGTTTTAATTGAAAACTGCTTTCGCAATGTATTTTACCGATGTATACAATTTTGTGGCAATAATATTTGTTTGTATTATTATTCAATTCTCATATATAATTTCGTCTAACAAGTAAAGAAAATTATTGATGTCGGCTGCGCACATGTTTCTTGACGTATTTGACACTGCTACTTTTAAACTGGTTAAATAGAGCAAAAACTTACTATGCAACCACCATTGAATCCTTACAGAATCAGATTGTTCTTTATTTCATCACACGCGTTAGTCAATCGATATATTTGGTCCAGTTAGAGTGTGACTTCTGTTTTGCCTATTTTGAGTCCAATAGCAAGATCACATCATAACACCTTGCATTATTTGCCACATTTGCTGTATTACTTCTGTGTGCCTGGTATTACATTATTACTTTTTTAAGTAGTTTGAGGAACATAATACTTATTAGGTAGGGACGTATATATTTACTAGGGTACAAAACGGAAGATATATTACTCGAATATCTGTTTTAATCCATTATTATTAACTTTATGGCGACGTCTAGCCTTCCATTGTTAATTCCTTCGCCATGAACGTTGGGAGGCTAAGCAGTCAATTTACCGACTTATACATAAAATATAAACTTGTAAAAATGCCTTTTATAAGTTTGTCAACATGTTTTAAGTTTCTTCTTACATGTTCTCAATACATAAAATCGCCTGCTGTACCACTACGCCACAATCTCCGCCGCCACACAATTTTATCTTTTAAAGAAAGAATGCAGAAAGGTGTAATAATAAGTGCAGTCTGTCAAAGTCTAAAACAAACACACCATTAATGGTTGCCCCCAAAAGATTTCTATTGGGCTAGAAAAAGATCAAAGCGGCGAATACTGATAATTTCAAACCAAAACAATACATTTTCTATAACAAATATTTAACCATGAATATGACACATGACACCTTTGACTTTTACTGCACGGTATAACCACCTTCCTTACACCTCCAGTATTGATAGAACATTCTGTGATATATACTTTTTAACCTCTCTGTAAACTGGAGCTCGTCAAATTCAAGTAAAAACAACAACATTGGTTTATATCGCGTAAATAGATATTTTAGTTGTCATTTTGTTTAAGTAAGAGTAATTATTTCATTGCTGCTAAGTGTTATGAAATTGCCACCAACATTGAAAAATAAAGTAAATACATGTAACACCATATACTTGTTTACTTTGACCCAAAATGAGTTGTCACAAAAAAATGTTATTTTTCTATAAGGGTCACAAACTATAATTAAAATTTAAATCTTCACATTCGAAAAAGAAAATACAACCTAAAATGGAACGGTAAAGTTTTAAAAATTAACATTATACAAAAAACAAATGGTTTTAGTTTTGGATATCCGCATAAATGTGTGTATACCTGAAATGACCTGAAAGCGGGTAACTAGGGAGAGTGCCAATACACAATTTATTTTAACAATGTATGTTATTTTATACATATGTTTATTTAAAAACACATATTTGATCAAAGATCCACTTGAAAAAATTGTCCACTCCATGTTTTATTAGAATAGTAAATGGTATATAAAAATGAACTAATATATTAAAATTGCTCCTTTCGTTTTGAAAGTATTTTCGAAGAATTAACAAATGTGCAACTTGTCATAAATTACGCTGTTTGTCAATTCTTTCTAACAACGTGATTTGATTCATACTTTATCGGCATCAAAAGAAGGGTTAGATTAAATTTACAATTTAACTTTGAAATAGCCAGCACTCGTTTTGAATTTAAGTTATTCCAACATTGATTAAGGTCCAGTTTACTATATATAAAGGTACATCTTGGTTTTTCAATAGCATTTTAATGATGAAAAATGCGGAAGTTTGTATACCGTGGGTACGTTTTTTATTTATGTATATAACAGCTACAGGTACCAGTTAAAACATTTCAAACAACACAGAAAACGTTGTTGTGTGCGTTTTTTGCAGGGGACGACAGTGCTTCAACGGCCTGGGACAACTACAAATGGCCGATGGTGAATCGGAACTCGAACCTGAGTGAGCCAATGGTCACGAATGCCGACCTAGTCCACCACATAAACCCAGGGGCAAAGATTATCATAACGTTAAGGAATCCAACAGATCGGTAAAAAATGACTCCAAATAATGAAATAAACAAGAAAACACTAGTCGCTTTTATCCGCTTTACAATTATGCTCCTGATGGAATCCCCACTTTATTTTTATCGGGGGATAAACCAAAGAAATGCTAATCTTAATCGTCATTCTTTCCCACACCACCTTTCATTTCATGATGACAATCTTACGACTGTCTGGTATTTTATTGATATGTCAGTCGCTATTCTTGTTTAATG